>BDDA01000684.1:22415-36160 GCA_001662385.1 Chlamydomonas asymmetrica
GTGCGTGCGTGCCTGTGTGCCTGCGTGCGTGCCTGTGTGCCTGCGTGCCTGCGTGTATTTTACATCGTATGGGGCCATGCAGTATGCTTTCCGTGGGGCCGTGCAGTGTGCGTATGCGTTATTACGGGAACTGCATTTGAGGGAGGCGTATGTGTGTGTGCGTGCGTTCGTTCGTTCGTACAAGTGGCAAGCCCCAGCCCCATTCACTACAGCTAGGCGTTGCAATTCTGCATACAAGCGTGTGTGTATGTTACATGCATGCAAGGGAGCCCCCAGGGCACTTTTCGCTTTCGTTATGTGTGTTCGTTTGCGCCCACGGTTGCAGGATGCTGCCGGCACGCCCATGGGAAGCAGCCATGCGGAGTTCCTGGCCTTCAACGGCCCTCAGATGGGAGCCTGCCCCCCCTCACCCGCCAACAAGCCCCTGCCGATTGGTGCTGTGATTGATTCCACCAAGACATGCACCCCCGGCTCTGAGGCTGCTGAGCTCAAGGTGCGTGTGTGGATGTGGGCTCCTCCTGCAACGGGGACAGCTAGCATGATGAATGCGATGACAACACTGCACGCGTGAGCACCTTGCAGGTGTAACGAGCGGGTTGCGTCCTGTTTGTACCCTTACCGGCTGTGTCTGTGATTGTCTGTGAGGGGACGATAGCTCCTGCAGGGCTAGCAAGATGCTCAATGGGCGGGCGGGGGTAGTCCTGAGGCATGCAGCAGTACGATAGCCGATTGCAGCAATCTCCCAGACTTCGCAGGGAACCGGCAGGGTATGCTTTTGCTCAGTCAACAGTCTTCCATTGCAAGCACACCTCCAGGCAAGCACATCATCTCCTTGCAGCCTCTTGCACCTGCGCCACGCGATCAGTAACATGGCCGCGTGTAACGTACACGGTACACCGTACGCCTATTTGGCTGCACGCGGGCAGTCTCTTCAAGGATGAACCGGGCGCTCCGCATTGACAGTGATGCTGTGTGCATGGCTGCATGCAGGTGATCTTCGACCCGCCTAACCCAGCAACTGGCATTACTGGCTATCAGGTGTCGGCGGTCGACGAGAACACCGGCAGTGATGGCGCATTCGTGCGGGTGATGGGCGCGGCGACGAGCTCAGCAACCGTGACGGGCTTGGTATGCAGCACTTCCTACAATGTGCGTATCGCAAGTGCATGTTACAAAGCGTGTACTGCAGCGTGCATGGGAGAGCTATGCACAGACATGAGGCTCCAGGCTGTTACCCGGCTTGCGCACTACAGATCGAGCAAGCCAGGTTCGCCGGTCTACACGTGTCCTATCATATCTGATATCTACTCCTCTGCACTGCGTGTAGCCACTGGCGCTGCCACTGCGTCTGAGCCATCGCATATGCTGATATGCATATGCCTAGGTTGGAACAATGCTGTTGTTGTTCCCTGTCTGGGGCAACTAACATGGGTCGTTCGTACCCGCCGTACCCGTATGTACCCATATGTACCTGTAGGCTGCAGTACCTGCGGTACATGTACTACATGTGCTACATATACTACATGTAGTACGTGTAGTACCTGGCGGGTATGTATGCCTGCAAGGCCATCTCAGAGTGTTGGGGGAGCACCTGCCAGTGGCTTGTGAGCAACCCCAACAGGTCTGCAGCCTGGCGGTACAGGACACGGGTTGTGGCATTGTGATGCACGTGGCGGACGCCGCAGGAGGGCCCATGCATGCTCAATAATCTCACGCCGGCACGCGTGTAAATTTGAGGTTGCTCTCTATGCTGGATGCATGCAGGCCGAGGTGCGTGCATTTGCAGGCAGCGTCCCAACAGACATTGCGGCCACCTCAACGGTGTTCCCAAAGTATGCGATCTCCCTCTCCGCCAACCCTTCGCCCAGTTCCAATGCTGCCAACCCCACCCCTGCCTCATCTGTCACGCTCTCCACCAACCTGGCATCCAACACGATCTGCTACACAACCTTCAACGTTACTGCTGGCACCTCCCAAGCCAATGCTCTGCTACTTGCGCTGCCCGCATTAACCCCGGACGATGTGACAAACGGCACCTGTATCAATGGCTCGACGATCCCTGTTCCCTCCACAGGGGTAATCGGCATCAAAGCCATCGCAGTCACGACCGTGGGTCCGCAGCTGTTCACGGCGCCGACCCCAATTGGCTTCTATGCCCAAGCGATGCTGCCGTCTGCGCCGAACGTCACTGCCAGCGCGCTCGGCTCGGCCGGGGCGACGACGACCGTGCAGCTGATTTGGACTACCTCTGCTGGTGTCGCCGCACCCTCTTCGTTCTCCATATCCGCACGCTCGAACAAGAATCCAGGGGCATTTGTTGACCTCGGCACTGGCGCAACGCAGATAGGCTCAGTCAGCAGCGCTCAGGTCTCGCCTCCTGCGGGAGACTGCTACATCTTCACTGTAACTGCAAATTCCCAGGCAGGGAGCGTCAAGTCTGCTGAGACCACCCCCTGCGTAAACGTAACGGACAAAGTGCTGTATGATCCCACCAAGATGCCGACGGTCGACGGCAAGCTCCTGCTACAGGCGCAAGGCACGCTTTCAAAGCCGACTCCCACTCCCACACTGACGGTGTTCACCACCAACGACCCCAATGGCGTTGCCAATCTGGTGAGACAAGGCTACCCGCCAACACACACCGGTGTACACCGGTATGTGCGTTTGCATGATAGCCGCCGCTTAACTAGCCAGGAGCCGTGCACACACTGTGCAATGTGGTGGTGGTAGATTTTTAGATTTTTTAGATTTGTTTTACATTACGAGCTTTCTAGCCGAGGCCGACACTCCCCTCAGATGAGGACATAGAACTCTCGCAGAAGTGTGGTGG
Source organism: Chlamydomonas asymmetrica (assembly GCA_001662385.1). NCBI lineage: Eukaryota > Viridiplantae > Chlorophyta > Chlorophyceae > Chlamydomonadales > Chlamydomonadaceae > Chlamydomonas > Chlamydomonas asymmetrica. The sequence goes on from BDDA01000684.1 coordinate 25,246, forward strand.
TGGTAAGATCGCCTCCACAAGTTACGAAGAAGGTGGCGTTGCGCTGCCGTGTGCGCACGATGTGTTGCGTCTGCATGCTTGACACGCTTGTGCATGGCTAACATGGAGCAGCACACCGAATGCATCTGCCTGCCCAGCATGCAGCCACTGCTGCCAGTAGGGTCGTTCGCAGGTCCGGTCAGGCACAGGTCTTCAGGTGATGGGTACAATACTTGGCTGTAATTCAGCTTGCTTGCTTGTCAGAGTGCCACCTTCCCATTCTTTCACTGCTGCCAGTCTGCCAACGCTCCATGCATGCATGCGGTACAGCAAGCCGCTTGTGTTTTGCCGTGCACTTCGCTGCTCGCCTCGTGTTGCACAGGTGCTGCTTGCGCACATGCTGATGCACAAACACCTTATTATGTGCGCGGCCGCTGTGCGTGTGGACATACAGGTGAACATAAGTCCAGCGGCTACGTGTGCCACCTGCATCATCTTCAATAATGATAGATTTACTATCAAGTACAACCTCGCCGCCGCCCCGCTCAAGTACATCGTCGTGAAGAGCTCGCTCGGCGGATATGCAGTGGCGCAGCAGGCCCCAGCGGGTCGCAGGCGCTACTAGCGGCGCTGGCACCAGCCGAAACGCGGCCGCCTGCGAGCCAGCAGGCCTCCAGGGACCATGCATAGGCACCCCCTGTGTCGATGCCGTTCTGCGCTATGTCTTGCTTGTACTTATTGTCCAAGTTGTCCGCAGCCTGGCTGATTTGTTGGCATTTGTTTAGGGTGCAATCGTTGAGCATAGCAGGCCGAGGGCTGGGCCGGCCCAGCCTTACCTAGCTCCTGCCTGGCAATGATATCACTGCTGCAAATGATGCCACTGCCAATGCTGCTGCCCACTAGAGTTGGAGGCCTGCTAGCTCTGCTGCCGAGTGTTTGCAACACAGCAACCCACTCGCATATGTACCACAGGGGGGGTTGTGGGTGGATGGGGCTTGCTTGGTCTGCACTTGGGATTTGAGTGCCGGCTTAATATGTGTTCACTGATGGTGTGACACTGATGTCGAGTGTGCCCAACTAGTTTGCCCTGTATGTGCGCGTGAGCTGTGAAGTGCTTTTCTACGCTATGCCCCAGGGAGGATGTGAGAAAGACATCACTGTGTTGCGCCTGACAATCAGGCTGTGCTTAGTTTTGTACGAGAGTTGTTGGGAGTTTGCCTTGCTGCACCAGTGTCTAAGTGTGTGCTCTAATGTGGAAAACAATGCAGTGAAGCGACAGGCGATGACACCTCGTGATTGCAATCCACACAGAGATGACACCTGCCTTTTTACGTCAATTGTGGCTGTCGAGCCCTTTCCCTTCCATGATTGTCAAGCATGGAATTCAGGAGATCACAACGGTCACAATGGTTTGCCTAGTTTGCCACACGCTACACATACGTGTTATAATATATTTGGTCCTTGTCAAGAAAGCACTGGCATTTATCCAGAATAACTTCACGCCCTCCTCACCCGCCGGAGGCATCGATGAGGTGATCACTTACACGTTGTTTGTCTGCTTTGCACAGTGTGCCTGCCATCCAGGGTCCACACAGGAATGTCATTTCATGTGGTTTCCTCCTGTGGCACTGGTTTCGCTTTTGGGCCAGTCCATCCGGCCCGCCCCAGCAGTTCACTGAAAATCGAGGGTGTTGAGAATTGTTTGCTGCACCTGATAAAGCTTTGCAATTTGCATTGATGCAACATATGTGGGGTCCTCCAAGAGATAACGCTTGTATTTATCCAGAATCACATCACATGCGTTTGTGTTGCTATTGGCCTGCGTTGCACCACGTTGTGTGTGCCTCAGCATGTGCTTGCCAAATATGACTGTGTCCATAGCGTTGCCGCACTTGGCCAAGGAGTTGTACGCTTTGTCCGCCCAATTGAGGCCATGTTAGGTCCGTTGTGTGAAGTTTGTCATCATGTGTACATCGCAGAATTGCCTGAGCTCCCCCACTCAGGCTACGCGCTTCGCTAGGCGGGCAGCGAGCGTGGTGTTTACAGCCGGTAGCTTGCACCGGTCCCGCTGAATAGCTTGTTGCAGCTTGTAAATAAATGCGGTCTGGTCAACCAGGGCCCTTATTTGCTCAAGCATGTGTTAACACAAACGTTTGAAGCATCTGACAACAGTGCATCACGAGTCAATTTGCAGAAGATGCTAAGGCTGTGCTCCTAGTGCTCCTTCATGCCTCCAGATGTAAACATGCACTTGGCCGCATTACGCTTGTCCCACAACCCCCATGCCATGGGACCAGCCAACCAGGCGTTCAAGCCCAAACTGCTGCCTGCCTCAATTAACGCGCCTCTGGAGCCGAACCACGCCAGTGTGCAGCGACATATCCCGTGCAGGTGCAGCAAAGTACAGCCAAGGGTTTTTGAGGACTGACCAACTGAGGTTATGAGCGGTGCCCCTTGCAGGACCGACCGGACCATGTATTGTGTTGCTGCGTGCACATGATTTGCAGGACCTTTGCTGCCCGTGCAGTGGCGCAAAAAAAAAAGTGGCCAGGGCACGTGCCAACAACACCATCTCACGTACGATTCAGAAAGACCTGGCGGGAGCGTTGCGCCTTGCAAAGTGTGTTTGTTCCATCATTGCCGCCGGAAGCACTGACCGGCAGAGCAGCGGTGATTGCTTCGAGTGCTCAGGTAGTCAGGTCCTGCACCACATACTGCGGGAACTTATATGAGTTCCACACGGGCTTTGCCTCCATTTACATGTGTCGACAGATAATACTGCGCGTTGGCAAAGCATCACACTTGTGGTAGCAGGAGCACCAAACTTGAAGGGACCACAGTGCGGCGAGTGCCTCAACGCCAACCCATAGCTTTCAATTATTCAATTCGAATGAATGCGTAAGCTGCACTGTCGATGTGGTTTGAGTTGCGAATGGAAGAAGGCAAGCTTGCTTGGTTCGCGCTTAGCATGCATGCATGAATGCATGGCCTCCAAGCGTGCATGCATGAGGGTGCGTTGCGCAGTCAAGCTGCATTCCAGCTCCAGCATTTGCACGCGCATATGCAGTGGCCTCTGCATGCAGTACAACATCCGCATGCATGCGGTACTCACTGCATGCGGTACAGCAGTACAGCGCTCACATGACTCCCATGGCTGCGCCGCTGACTGACCAGGCCCCGGTGGCAGGCCCTACGTCAGGCTCCCCCGTCAGGCTCCCCCCCTAGCCCGTCAGGCTCCCCCCCTAGCCCCACCCCTAGCCCCACCCCTAGCCCTGCGTCAGCCCCACCCCTAGCTATGGCTGCATGCAGATGACCTTCCAACCTCCTAACCCAGCAACTGGCGTAGCTGGCTCGACACGGTGACCGGCCAGGGTGTGTTCGTGCCCATGATCGACCCCGCGGCGACGTCGGCAACCGTGACGGGCTTGGTGTATGGCACCACCTATCGGGTGTGTGACACGACTGCACCTCACAGCAGATACACTGCTGCATGCATATGAACGGACAGCACGCTGCAGGCCACCATTATTACCCGGCTTGCGCCCCGAGGATCGAGCAAGCCGGGTGCGCAGGTCCACACATGTCATATCTGCTCTTCTGTGCTGCCTGTAGCCCCGGGTGCTGCCGCTGTGCCTATCTGTGCCATCGCATGCGCATGCCTAGATTGAAGCAGGTGCTATTGCTGTCCCCCGTCTGGGGGCAACCTGATCGAACAGCTTCAGGTGCAACACAGCGATATGTAAGCACCTACCGTTTGTGCGCATCTGTGCTCAGCTTGTCGGGTTTGCCACCCTCCCATTATTCCCATCCTTTTACTCAGCATGTACTCAGTATGTGCCGGGCACACCTGCCTGCCAGGCCCTCTCATAGGGGCGGGGGAGCCCCCTGCTGGCCGCATGTCGGCATGTGAGCCACCCAGCAGGTCGGCAGCCTGGCTGTTTTCACAGAACAAGGGTGGTGGCATTGCGCTGCACGTGGCAGATGCCGCAGCAAGGCCCATGCATGCATGATCAACAATCACACGCTGCACGCGCGTGCATTCGAGGCTGCTGGTTGCCATGATGGCTGCATGCAGGCTGAGGTGCGTGCGGTGGCGGCAGGCAGCACCCTAACAGGCATTGCGGGGCTCTCGGCGGTGTTCCCACATTACACGCCTTCCATCACAATCTCCCCCACCGGTGGCTCTACTGCTGCCTCCCCGATCTTCGCCTCGTCCGTCACGCTCTCCACCAACCTCGCCTCAAACACAATCTGTTATCGGTCCTCTGCTCCTGCTGCCCCGTTAGCGCCCCCACTAACCCCGGCCAGCGTAGGCACGGCAGCCTGCACACCGTATACTGGGTCTATCACCATCGTTGGCAGTGCCAGGATAGAAGCCATCGCCGTCATGACCGTGGGCCCAAAACTGTCCGCAGTGCTCGACCCGATCAGCTTCTACGGCGTAGCGACGGCGCCGTTAGCGCCAAGCGGCGTCACGGCCACCGCTGGCGGCGTGCCCGGGGCGGCGACGACTGTGGCGCTGGCGTGGACCGCTCCCTCCCTAGGCGCCGGCACACCATCCTCTTACACCATATCCGCCACTAGCGCCACTAAAACAGTAGTTGACCTCGGCACTGGTGCAACGCAGATAGGCTCCGTTACCAGCGCTTCGGTCTCGCCGCCTGCGGGGGACTGCTACTTCTTTACCGTAACCGCCGTCTCCTCGGCAGGGAAGGCCAGTAGGCCACCTCTCTCCAGACCAACCCCTGCATAAGCGTGACGGACGGTGTCTCGTTTGACGCCGGCTGGCCGACGCTCGACTCCAAGCTCCTTCTGCAGATGCGCAGCACGACATCCGGGGCGGCTCCCACACTGAAGGTGTACACCACCAACACCCCCGCTGACGCTGCCAGCCTGGTGAGTGACGAAACGCTACGTGCCCACACACACCCTTGTACTGACATCTGAATGCATGCTGTATTGCGCCTGCATGTGCCCTTCTATGATAGCCGGCATTTCACTGCCTAGCCATCAGCCGTGCACATGTGCCATGTATTGTGCTGTGTGGTAGCATGATCTCCCCCCCATGGAACGAGGAAGCGTGCGCTGTGCTGCCATGTGCGCATGACGTGATGCATCCGCATGCATGACGCGATTGTGCATGGCTAGCATGTGGCTAGCATGGTGCAGCACAGCTGATGGATCCGCTAGCCCTGCATGCACGGAGGCCATGGCGGCTGCCACGCTGCATGCATGCATGCATGCCGTACAGCATGCGGCATGCATGCAGGGGCTTGCATTTTGCCATGCATGTGCCACATGCTACTCAAAACGACTGATGAAGTGCAAAGGGTACAGCCGCAGCGCTCATATGTTGATAGGACGGCGTCACTGCTCGCCTCGTCTTGTACAGTTGCTGCCCATGCGCATGCGGATCGCACAAACCCCTGCTGTGCGCGGCCGCTGTGCGTGTGGACATGCAGGTGGACATCACGGGCGCTTGCGGTGCCAGCTGCACCCCCACAGCAGGCAAATTCAGCATCAAAGATACCCTCGCCTCCGCCCCGCTCGGAAAGTACATCGTACTCGAGAGCTCGCTCAACGGATATGCTTGGGCGCAGCCCACCGCCCCAACAGGTCGCAGGCGCTACTAGCGGCGCTGACAACAGCCGAAGCGCGGCCTGCCTGCCAGGCCTCCAGGGACTGTGTAGACTGTGAGCAGTCACCATTTGTATCGATACCGTTTTGCTTTCATCCATTGTCCAAGTTGTGCGCAGCCTGAGGGCTCGGGAGTGAGCAATTGTTGAGCGTAGCAGGCTGAGGGCCGGGCTGGCCCACCCTTACCTAGCTCCTGCCAGGCCATTATACCAGGGCGCTGCTACTGCCAATGCCGCTGCCCACTAGAATCGGCAGCCAGCACGGCGGCAATACAGCAACCGATTCGCGTCTGTTCCATGGCGGGCGGGACTTGGTCTGCACTTGGAACCGGAGTCCCAGCGTAACTTGTGTTCTCTGGTGGTGCGACACTGATGTTGTGTGTGCCGAACTAGGTTGCTCGATGGTGCGTATGAGCTGTGTTGAGCCTTCCCTACGTGTTTGCGCACGGGAGGATGTGAGAAAAACACTGTGTTTCACCTGGCAATTAGGTTGTGCTTATTTGTGTACGAGAGTTGTTGTATGATTGCCTATCTTCTGTGCCATGCTTCGATGCGGGCAACAATGGTATGGCAATCAAGGGGAGTGAAGCGACAGGGGATGACACCTCTGTATTTGCACAACCAGGGTCCACACATAGATGCCGCCTATATCTTCATGCCGCTTGCGGCTGTCGAGCCCTTTCACTGCAATTCCGTGATTGTTGGTCAGGGAATCCAGGAGGGTCAAAACGGTCACGTCATTGCTTACTACACACTACAAACCTTCGCTTTGATATAGTCGGTGTGGTTTTATCAAGAAAGCACTGGCATTTATCCAGAATAACTTCACGTCGGTCTCACCCTGCTTGCCCTCTGGCAGCCTCAGTGAGGTGATCACTTGCATGCTGTGCATGTGCCCGCCCACCAGGGTCCAAACAGGAATGTCACCTCCTGTTGTTTACTCCCCTTCCATGCGCCCTTTTAGCTCCTTAAGGCCGTCCTTGCGGTCCGCCCCCAGTCATTGTTTGGCATTGCTTGCTACTCCTCACAAAGCTTCCCTGTTTTCCAATTATATGTTGTCTCTTAGATAACACTGTATTTATCCCAGAATACCTTCACCTCACCTCATATGGTGAACACTTGTGTATTGCTTGTGCTTGTGTTGCCCGCGTTGAATTCTGCATTGCACCGCGTTGCACGTGCCTGCCAAATAAGTCTGTGTATATATGTTGCCACATTTGGCTAAAACGTTTGTGTTTCTTAGCCCATTTAAGCCCATTGCGGTCCGTTTGTGGTTGTGCGAACCCGGGTGCGAAGTGTCTGGCTTGTACATCGCAACATCGCCTGAGCTACCCCAGACGTCCAGAACATCCTTCCCTATGCGGACAGCGTGGTGTTTTTAGCCGATAGTTTGCACCGGTCCCGCTGAATACTTTGTGGCAGCTTAAATGCGGTCAATTGTCAACAGGGTCCTATCGCCTGAGCTTGCAAATTGAAAACCTAACAACAGTACATGACGAGTCCTACGCAAATTGCTGAGGCAAAGTATGTTTCTTCACGCCTCCAGATGTAAATATGCACTTGGCCCTATGACGCATGTCCTGCTTGCAACTCCCATGGAACCAGGCATTGCGTGCCCAAAGTGTCTGCCTGCCTAAACACCAGCCACACCACGCCAGTGTGCTGCAAGAAACTCCTGTAGCTGCATCCAAGTGCAGCAAAGGTTATGGGAGGACAAAATGAGGGTAGCCCCTTGCAGGACCGACTGTCGAACCATGTACTGCGTCGCTGCGAGCAGTACACGATTTGCAGCAGCTTTGCGGCCTGTGCTGTGGCACGTACCACCACAAACATCTCACGCCTGATTCAAAAGATGCGATAAGACCTTGCGAGAGCGTTGCGCCTTGCAAAGTGTGTGCGCCATCACCGCTGTCGGAAGTACTGAAATGTCTGGCAGGACAGCGGTGATCGCCTCGAGTGCTCAAGTCCAGCGCCGCAGAATGCAGAGACTTAGCTGAGTTACACACAGGCGTTGCCTCCACTTGAAGGTCTTGACAGATAATACTGCGTGTTGTCATCTTCACACTACTTGTGGTAGCATCAAACTTGAAGGGACCAGTGCGCGAGTGCCTCAACGCCACCACATAGCGTTCGATCACTCAGTTCGAATGCTTAAGCTGCATTGTCGATGTGGTTTGCGAACGGACGAAGGTAAGCGAGTGGTTCCAATGTGTCGGCCGGTTCAAAGTGGTCCTGGAATTTCGGGGACCTTCATTCCGTTCGTTGCACCGAATGCTCAAATATAAACTTGGTAAGTCGCTGTCGCTTACATTGAAACAGGTTCGGTCGCTGCGCTACTCTGACGTCCCCTGCATACTCTCACACTCGCAGCGCTGCCTAATCCTTGTGCTTGTTTCTGCTTGTCAGGTGGGTGGAGGCTGGTGGGGTTGCACGAGTTCCGCCTGTTCACACTTGTATATGGTGCTTCGGCTTCTCCCCTTATGTTGTGGCGCTGAGAACCCTGCTAGCATAGCAAATTTAAGGGCTGCGCTACTGGGTGGCTGCCGGCGACGCGCACCCCAGCCAGCGACGTGCGCTGCTGCGCTGTCGCTGTCGATGCATTCACCCGCGAGCTGTCTCCCAGCGGGACCTTAACTTTTGTTGACACCCTGCCCTTTGTGCTGACTGGTCTCTGTGGATACCCGCCGCTTGGGCTCGCGTGTGTGTGCAGGACTATTGAGCAGGACCGTACGAGCACGTAGTACCGCCGGTACCGCTTTCAGTGACACCGTTGTTGACTAAACTCCGGTGTAGCGTCCTGCCGCCACCGCCCTCAATGCGTCACACTCAACGTACAATGGTCAAACAGCTGCTGCAGCTGATGACTGTTGCGATGGTCGCTCTGCTTGGCCTGGTGGCTCAGCCGGCATCAGCGCAGCTGGACCCGCAGTGCCGGCTTGGCGCCGCCTGCAGCGCCACTGCCCCGTGCACCATACCCTGCCTCGTCGCCGCCCCTGACAACATTGACGTATTCCCCAGTAAGTCGTGAGTGGTTGGTGGAGCACCGTCAACGCCAGCGCAGCCATGATGTGCAGCAATGGCGGTGCCCATCCTGTCATTGAGCACGCGCGCGTGCGGGGCAACTAGCCCACTCCAGCCATGACTGTGTAGGCACGCATGTGCACGTCCCAGTGTTTGCCTTGTCCCACAGCAATGTTTCCACTTTGTGGCCCGTGTGTCAACCACAGCTCCCACCTGCACTGCCCACCACGCACAGTGTCCGCCTCCGCCTCCACCTCCGTGTGCGTGTCGCTTATGCATGCAGACCGTGACTTCGTGTCGATCTCTGCATACGCGTCGTCGGCGGGCCAGAGCGCGACCGTGGAGGTCTTCCACCAGGACCCTGCCACCCTGGCCTGGTCGGTCAGCGGCGCAGCCATGGGAGTCATGTGAGTGCTGTACGCCTGTACCGCTTGCATGTGAGTACTGCATGCGGCCACTGCCGGCAAGCAGCCACTGTGCATGCAATTGTTGGAGCTGGAATGCGAGCTTGGCTGAGCGCAACGCACCCTTATGCGTGTTTGGAGGCCATGCATTCATGCATGATGAATGCTAAGCGGTGCATACATGCACGGACCACGCACCATATACGCCCCTCATCGGCAGATGATGCCCTTCAGCTGACCTGCTCCCCCCCCACACCCTACGTTCCTCCCTGGTCTCATGGCAGTCGACCTCCCGCATGGTGCACGCCCCCTTTGCCCATTGTTTAGCAAGCACTGGATGACGCTGTGCGTGCACCACGCACACGACGTCAGGCAGCTGAGATGCTTTATCATCAAGCACAGCTCAGCATGAACACCTGACCCAGCTCATCCACCTGCATGCATCTGCCTGCCTGCAGCTCCGGCGGCGCCGTGGCATTTGAAGTCAACCACCCAGGTGGCGTGTGCTGGGGCGCAGGCTTTGAGGGCAACACAGTACTCCAGGTGGGTGCGCCTTCCGCCTGTCCCGGACCCTACCTGCATGTTGTCTATACAGCGCGCCAGTATGCCAGGTTGCCAGTTGCGCACGCACCTCTCTACCATCCTCAATGTTTGCCATCTGGATGCATGCAGGCCTTCAGGGCGTCTACCTTTGTGTATGCTACGCTGAGGCAGATGCCCGGCATGTGTTCCTGCAGCATTTGTGCAGCCGATCGAGCCCCATCTCCAGCGCATGCACGCTTCAATCTGATTGAGCACGTGTTTGACGGCATGCCTACATTTGTCACAGCTGCAGGACTGCATGCGAGATTGCGTTGCCTTGCCTGCATTCAGGCAGGCAGGCAGGCAGGCCCGGATCCCGCTGCAGGAGTTGCACCATTGCATGCAAGTGGGATCCTGTGCTGTGATTCCAGTCGCCAAACGCGTGCTGTGCGCCTGTGATTGTGCGTACACTCATACCGCAGGTGACGCCTGACATTGTGGCGGGCGATGTGGTGAGGCTGACGCTGCCTAATGGAGCCATCAATGAAGGTGAGGGGGTAACCAAAGCAAATGCAAGATCAGGCCAAGCTCCATGCTACCGGTCCCGGAATGAGGAGTTGAGGTACACCGGCTTGGCTGCATCCTGGCTGCACCTGCTGGCCACCTGCTCAGCGTGAAAGCAAGTCATGGATATCGTCGGGTGTTGACCGCCCGCACGCACCGCCCCCAATTTCTCACCTTCACTTGCGGCTCCGATTCATCCTCTTGCTCAACATGGCGCGCACCCTCTCTGGTGTATGTTGCATGCACCTGCCTGCGCAGTCAAGGTGTTCAACGCGGCCACAACCTGGGTCACCCAGACCGGCAACGTGCTGGAGCTCAAGGTGTGTGAACGTGTTGAGAGCGCGCCAGCCACCCTCACTACTGTGTCCACTGTGTCAGCCGGGTTTGTATGCTGCACGAGATCGAACATCCGGCCTAAGGGTGGTCTTGCATGCGTGCGTGGGTGCTGCATACAAGTGCACATGGTGTAGCCGCTTGTTTGCACTGGTACGCCCGACGCTGTTGTGCTGCCCAACCTTGGATGACTGCTGAACATCACATCTCCGCCATGCAATGCCGTGGTGGTGTAGTCCAACTATAACATCGTGACGACAACCCTCCTCCGCAACCTGGGGCACCCGCCCCCCCTCAAAGCATGCATCTCCCCAATAACAATTTTCAATTTGCTGTACCTATCGTGCAAATTAGAGGTGCTAATGTGTATGCGTTTATGCCGCATAACAGGGTTTCATGGACGCCGCAGTCGCCGCAACGGGCGCCGCCCTCATCCCCCCCACCCCGCCCTTCATC
>BDDA01000684.1:37096-51119 GCA_001662385.1 Chlamydomonas asymmetrica
TCGTCCAGCCCGCGCTGCGAGCCACCCGCGTCGCAAAGCGTGTGGTGACAGCCACCGCGATGACGGCCGTCCCTGTGACAGACGCCAGCGGAGCCTACTCCTACACCTGGGTGTTTGATGCGCCAGCGGACCCCGCAGTGCCTACTCGTACCTGGACGCTGACGTTCACGTTTACCGATGTCGAAATAGCGAGCCTGGCAGCGAACCCGCTCGACATTGACACAAACTCATGGATCAACCAGGTGCGCGCTCACTCAACTCACGCGCTTGCTTGCTTGCGACTGGGGCGCAAAGCCGGCTAGTGGCGTCCATGTCGGGTGCGTTGCAATCTCGCACTGCATGCTGTCGGCTGCCTGGTTATCGCCCGCCTGGCCCTTGCCTGGCCCCACTACCCATCTCCCAGCCTCCTACGCTATGACCACTGCCTGAACATGACATGCAAGCTGCATGCAAGCAGTGGAGTACCGCACAGACACCCGGTGCCCGTTCCTGACCAGTGATGGTGTGCGTGCATTACAATGTACGGATCTTGTTGTTGGCCCGCAGGATGCTATCGGGAACGTGCTGGGTAGCACCCACGCAGAGCTGTTTGCGTTCAACGGGCCCCAGATGGGTGGCTGCCCCGCGTCCCCAGACAACGTACCCCTCCCCACCGGCTTTGTCATCGGCTCCAGCCACGTGCAAGCGGCCAACGAGTCCGCGCCATGCGCCGGCGACGCGTCCCCGGCCGTGCTCAAGGTATTTACAGGGAGGGGCGACGGTACAAGAGCGTGTATGACACATTGTGCGGGAGGAATGCAATCTTTCCTGCGCACTAGCAGCCTGAGTGATGAGTGACCATCACCAAAAAGACTGGTGGGGCTATGCGTAAGAAACCACCTGTCAACTTCGATCAGGGGAGGATAACCGGGTTGAGATGCCATAATAGGCGGCCCAGGCATGGGACGGGGGAAGGATACAGGGGGCCGGCAGGGCAGCTGCTGAAGGGGGATGTCTCACATGTGGGGAAAGAGTACAGGACAGCAGGCCGGCGGGCGGGGTGACCAATCAGTGTCATGCTTTGTCGAACTGTGGCAGGTGCGCAAGTCATGCGGCGACTGTGTGCCTTGCCTGCAGGTCCTATTTGCTCCCCCTGCTCCTGCCACTGCGGTCGCCGGCTACCAGGTCGCTGCGGTTGACCCGCTGACCGGCAGCGGCGCTTTCATACGTGTGCTAGGCGCGGGTGCAACCAGCGCCACCGTCCCGGGCCTGACTTGTGCCTCCATGTACAAGGTGCGCAAGGAAGGACACTTAGTGCCACGGCATAGCCAAAACCCAATGGCTGCACATTCGCAAAATGGATAAGCAGCTACGGCTTTTGTGGTGTGCATCCTGAGTCCACGTATGGATGGATGCGTTGCGCTGTGCACGCGAGTGCAGCACGCTACTACTAGGAACAGCAACGCACCCTGGCTGGATTGCCCTGGCTGGATTGCCCTGGCTGGATTGCCCTGGCTGGATTACCCTGGCTAGATTGCCCTGGCTAGATTACCCTGGCTAGATTACCCTGGATGTTTAATATGTTTGTCTCTGTCTGTCATGCTGTGCAGGCCGAGGTCCGAGCATTCCGCACCGGCAGCACGCTGGCAGACGTGCAGGGCCAGTCCGCCGCCTTCCCCCCTTACGCGCCCTCAATCACCATCAGCCCCGCGCCCGGCCTGTCCCGCGCCACGCCCGCCGCCGCATCCCTCCTCACCCTCACATCCAACCTCGACTCCAACATCATCTGCTACGCGATTCTCCACACGCCTCAAGATGACCACGCCATCTCGCTCTCCGGCCCCGAGGTGTTGACGGCCACTCCCCGTCCCTGCACCATCCTCCCCCCCGGCTCAGCCATCCCCGTTCCCCCCACAGGGGTCATCGGCATCAAAGCCATCGCGGTCACGACCGTGGGCCCGCAGCTGTTCGCGGTGCTGGACCCATTCGGTTTCTACGCTGCGGTGACGCCGCCGGCCGCCCCAACTTACGTGAAAGCGACCCCCGTCGGCCCTCCAGGGTCCACCGCTGCCGTGCAGCTGACATGGTCCGCACCTTCCACAGGATCCTCCACGCCTTCCGCGTTTGCAATCACCGCCCGTTCGGCGACGACGGGCGTGGTGGCGGCGTCGGTCCTCGGTACCGCGGCCACGCAGGCGGGCTCGGTGCGCAGCGCCACGCTCACCACGCTGCCCCCCGGGGAGACGTACTTCTTCAGGGTCACCGCGAGCAACAGCGCTGGCACGAGCGGCCCCTCGAACGAGACCAGCCCGGGCGTGCTGGTAACGGACGTGCTGGCGTATGACGCCGGCTGGCCGACGTATGATGCGGGCAAGCGCTTGCTGCAGATGCGCGGACGTGACTCGGCGCTGACGTCTACGCTGCGGGTGTTCACCAGCAACAACCCCGCCACCCCATTTGAGGTACGACCCGCAGGCAATGTAAAGGGTCCTGGCTTCCTCATTGGCGCTTGTGTGGTATCGTGTGGTTGTCAGGACTGCGCTGTTGCAGCGGATGTGGCATGCATCCTCGTCATGCGGATGTTCAAGGCACAGCTCTGCTGTGTCTAATCCTGCTGCATGCAACCTGCACAGACTCCACGCATGTCAGCTATCAATGTGCAAATGACTGCCCGCCTCACCCCTCTGCACTAAGTGCATCTGCAACAGTGTGCGATAGCGTGCTGACTGCTGAGTGTATACGTGCAGCTTATGGTACAGTTTGTTTCATGTTGTACACTGATTAAATGCCACTAAATGTGCCTATGCTCGCAGCTCGAGATCACCACGGGGTGCGGCACCGCCTGCAACGTCGCCAACGGCCGCTTTACGGTGAAGTACACACTGCCGGCTGGCGTCACCGTCCGCACCTACATCACCGTGCTGAGCGCCTTCTCGGGCTACTCCACCGCAGCATGGATGTGATGCGGCCGCATGTGAATGTGTGATGCAGGAGTGTGACCCCCTGCGGCAAGTGTGATGCCGCAAGTGTGCTGACCCGTGCAAAGGGAACATTGCAGCCTGAAATGCGTACCCCGTCCTTTGCACCCTCTGGCTGCATGCATGGGGTACGTACAAGGTCCTTATGGCCGCATTTAAACTCCGAACCACAGCACTGCACGATCATGTGAGCGATGGCATCATGATTATTTGTGCCCGTCAGCCATGCACACGGGTGAAATTATTTGCCAGTCAGACCTGCCCTCGGTCGCATGTCTGCATGGATGTGGATTCTGCTGCATGCGCATTGCATGGCATTTGATCCATGACATGCATGCAGGCGCGCCGTACCTTGCGAACTGGTAGTTTGCATTATGTTGGCCTGTGATTCTTTCTTGCTACGAAACTGCTGTGCGGCATACCGCTGCGGGGCCCCGGCTGAGAACATGCCGCTGTCATGTTCTCATGCGTGGCTCAGCCAGTGGTGCGTGCTGCAGCAGTAGCGTAGCGGCCTGCTGTGCGCGTTCACCACCGCGTACAGCCACACTGTGCCTGACTTGTACGGTTCCGTTGCGTGTTTGTTTACGCTTCGTCCAGATGAAGCATGCAATCTGAGTGAGGAAAGCACTGCTTCCGTGCGTTCACCTAATGATGGTTGCCCGTTGTGGAACACACCCATGCAGCCTGCGGCGTTGTGCGCATTGGGCAACACCGGCATAGCTGCATTGCAGGAAGTGCACTGATCGTCGTACATTGTTAGCAGCCATGCGCCTCCGTATTCGCTGTCGCGAGAGGGCGAAGGGAGGCAGAGGAGGCATTCTGGCGGCACCGTGGCTGGATGAATCATCACACACAGGATTCCACGCCACTTGCAGCAGCATGCGTTTCATTGCCTCACTCCTGCCATGTTATGACCGAGCAGGCACTGCGTTCTGTTGCCTTGTTCCTGCTGTGCTGTGACCGAGTAGGTCAAATCGCATACGCGTGTAAATGAAGGCAGGCATTGTAAGCGGTGCAAGGCCACACCAAACCCGCTGTGTTGCCTCACACGCTACCTGCCTAAAATCGTGTGGCAAGGTGTGGCGAAGCAATGGGCATGACAGCTCAAACTTTCATTAACAGCAGCAAGCGCAGGACCCAAGACTGACACCCAGCTAGTCAGCTTGCTTGTTGCACCACATCAAAACATCAGTGCTTTCATCACACATCTGCCGGGTATGGTCACGAGTCCAAACAAATCAGCTCCCGCCTAGGAATACTACTGTGGGGTGTTGGCCGGCAGCAGCCGCCTGATCAGCTCCGAAAGCCGCTCTGCGTTGGCGCGCTCATCCCAGCTCAGCGCCCTGGCCCGGGCGGCCGAGGACACCGCAGCCAGCCGGCTGCAACTCGTCATCCCGTGCGGGACACTGGACGCCGCCGGGGTGCTGCCCCCGCTATGGCTATCGCCACCGGCGCAAGCTTCACTGTCGCGCACAACACTACTGGAGATTTCCCTTGTACTGGGCTGGAGATCCTCCGAATCGTCCGCTGCACTGCAAGCAAGGTCCTCTGCCAGCAATGCCTCGATGGCATCGGCAATGGCGCTCACGGCCGGCGTTGCTGGTGACGCTGCCGCTGCTGTGACGGCAGCAGCAGCATCCTCTGCACCGCTATCGCCCTGCACGTTCGTGACGTTGCCGCCGGCAGTCGTCCCTGAGCCAGGACAGAGGAAATCTGCATCCAGGATCTCCCCTTGATCTGGCCTGAGCAGCTCCGTCGCGCCGATCGCTCCGGCAGAGCGATGCACCAATGAAGGTGCGCCCTGCGCGCGGCGTGCATGTTTAGTGCGGCGCATACAAGCATGTACACGTGAAACTGTGAATACAGCAGTGTGCAAAGCGCTTGTGTGGTAATATAATGCGCAGGAAGGAGGCTGGTCGGTAAGAAGTACAGGCGTGCGGCGGTTACGGTTGCACGCTCGTGCTTTCCCTGGCTGTTCAGCCGTGAGGGCGGTCGTTACAGCACACACGCAGCAGTCGTGGCGCAAGGGGGTGCAGATGATACGCGAGACCACGCACCTGTGATGCCGCCTCCACAATGGTCATGCCGTACGCGTCGTACCTGCATCGCAGCAGCAGCAGCGGCAGCGCGCAAGCCTGGTAAACATACGAGATTGTGCTGCGCAACCTGACGCGCATATCTAAGTCTGCATCAGACAGCGTGGGTGCGCTGGTATGCTGGCGCACGGTTCGTGGTGTTCCCCGCCCCTCCTTGTAGCCACAGCAGGCAATGAGCACATCACGCGCGTCACACACAGGAAGGGAAGTGAGAGGACCAGGATACATTCATGCCAGCTGCTGCTGCAGGAGCCATGAGCCATGCGGGCTGCATTCCCGTAACCTGCCTGCTGCAAACTGCATGGAGGAGAATGGGGCACCGTGTGCGGTGCATATGCATCATCGCACTGCGCAGGCATGGCCCTGTATGGCGCAGTACGGTTGGGCTGGCCTGCCGCTGGTATGCAGCTGATGCGGCGCTGCTGTGTGCCGCTGATCTGCCGCTTGTGCCGTATGCCGCTGGTCTGCCTCTCACGTTGGCGGGTGGAAGTTGAGGCGCGTGCGCGCATACACGCTGGCCGCCAGGTCCGCGGGGCCCAGGAAGCCCTCCAGCACGACGCTGGCAGGCTCAGCGCGCCGCAGCGCCGCCTTGAGGCCCTGCAGGAGCAGCAGCACACGCACACACAGCCAGGATGGGGCGGTACGTACTTGGTCACGGGAGCATCCGATCCTTGTGACCGATGCGAAAAAGAACAGGGTTGACGCCTGCCGGCAGCGCAGCGCTTGTACAGTGTGCCGAATCGTACTGATACCGTACCGTCCATACATCGTACTACTGTAATACCTGTTGTACGCAAGCATGGCATCACAACAACCCGCACGTGCAGCAACATCCCTCCCTTGTCATCTCGTGTCGCTGCCAGCCGGCGGGCACGTGTTCACACCGGTATCTGGCAGTATGTGATGGTCGGAGCGCAGTGGTTGGCGCCCCCGCTGCATCCCCTCACCTGCCACTCCCCTTCGCAACCTACTGCTGACATATGATGGTCGCAGTGCTTGGCGGCTCACCTGAACCCCCTACCGCGCACCGCCACTCCCCTCCCCTCCCCTCACCTCCCACCGCCTCACCTGCGCGTACTCGTCAGACCCGCCGCCCACCAGCAGCGGCACCACGCGCAGCCGCTGCAGCGCGCCCCGCCTAGCCAGCTCCGAAACCACCTCCACGAACCTGCGCGACCGAAACCAGAGCCGATGCCAGTGCCGATCATCATCCTGGTTGCTTGGAGTGACGTCAAGCAGCGGGGCGCTTGTGGTACCGTGTGTAAACGGCTGCCGGGCGGCTGCGGCTGCCGGGCGGCTGCGGCTGCCGGGCGGCTGCCGCTGCGTGATACCATGGCAAATGCCAACATGTGTGTCCCGCCATGCATGTGGCAGCATGTGCTCGAGCCGCAGGATCGGGCGTTGACCACGTGCATGTCCCTGGTACGGCCCTGGCATCCATGCTACACACCACCACAGTACTCTCAAGCTCGTGGTGCCGCCGTCTGTACATAATGTCGGCGGTCATGCTGGACTGGTGCGAGATGCATGGCCGGATCAACCTTCAACACCAACCACCAAGACAAGGCAGCCGCTAAATCTGCACCACACCAGGACCTTGCATGCCGCCCGCTTCGCCTCAATGTTCAGCCCGCTCTCCCGGTCACGCAAAGGCTGTAGCCCTACATGCGCTCCCTGGAGCCGTCCTCCTAGGCTGCAGGGAGGGCAAGTAGGGCTCCAGCCTTTGCGTGACCGGGAGAGCAGGCTGAACGTCGAGGCGAAGCGAGCGGCATGCAAGCGCGATGCAGCCACGCACGGGCCATGCATCGACAGCGACCCCACAGCCTGAGAAGTCGACAACGGCCATCAACGCAGTGACGTTACCCTCCGGTGTCTACATGCCGGATGCAGGCCGGATGCAAGCGGGCTGCATCCGGCCTACACACGCCAATGGCAATCCTTGCAAGACACTTTGCAAGCACTCCTGTGTACGGTGTCAACTTGTCTCGAGACCCTAAACCCTAAACCCTAAACCCAGAACTCAAAACCCTAAACCCTAAAGACCGAGAAGTCGTGCAGCGCCCTGTGAGCCAAGGGCGTCATGAACAGGTCAGATGCTGCTGATTCAACCGAAACCAAACCACTCAGGCACAATCGCCGTGAGTCAGTATCGCCCTCTAGACCTGCTATGCCCAGGTCATTGGTCCTGACGATGCTGTAGACCTACGCATTTTTTTTTTTAAATTGATGTGGAAGCTTGCATGTGGGCGCCCCCTGCTCCATCCGCCACAGCTGCACCAAACCACACCGGGACAGTGACAAGCCCCGGGATTGACGGTCCCTAAGGGCACGAAACGCGCGCTCCCGTAGCGCGGGGTGGGGGTGCCCCGCGCCACAGGAAATCCAGCCTCATCTCGGCCGCAGCAACGGCGGAGGAAACACCCCTGGCAGGGTTCGAACTCACAAGCCCATGAGTGTTACTTCCTTTCAGGGGGAGGACGCATGCATGGCTTGCTTGTCCTGCTCGTTCCTGCTTCGGCAGCAGAGCCTTCGCTGTGTAACCTTTCCCGCCCGAAAAACAAATGGCCAACTGCAGTGCTGTATCCACTACCTGTGCGGCTCCTTCTCGGGGCTCAGCCGCACGCAACACGTGAGGTACGGCCGGTCGCCCGCCGCCATCGCTGGCGGCGGTGTTGCAGGTGCTGTGACCGCGTCTTGGGCGGGGCCCGCAGCGGCTGCACTTCCTGCCGGCGCGCCGCTGGCGGGCGGTTGGGGCGGTGGCGTGGCCAAGACGCGGAGGTCCTCCCGAAGCGCTGGCAGCAGCACCTGCACACAAGGCACAATGCAAAAGTAGTGAGGTAGAAGGTGGTACTGCATTCGTAACCTTCGCAGGCAGGCAAGTAATACAAGTTCTAGCAGCCTATGGGGCTGCAGCACGCACAGGTGATCAATTGCACATACACACCACGCTTACACACCTCAGGCAGGGATGCGCTACAAGCAGGCGGTGCGTCCTCGGCGGCCGCAAACTGCCCCGTTGTAGTACCGGCACTGCTGGGCAGTACGTTGTCCCGTAGGTACTGCGCGTCACTGGTGCTAAGGGCGACGGTGAGCGAGGCTGCGAGCATCGCCTCACGCTCCTTCCTGCAGCGGTAACAGCGGCGGCGACCATCACCGCACCGCAGGCGGGTGAACAGTGACCAGTAAGACACAGGCTTCACGAACTTTATCATGCGGATTGGAGCGAACCAGAGGAGCAGAGCACACTGGGCATACAGCCTCTTCTGCTCGCCCGGTCCCATTTGGGTCCGCATGTGAAGGCAGCATGCGTCATTTGGTCGACACGCTCCTGGTGTAACATAAGTACATAGCGCAACATACAGCTTTGTGCTCACACCACCGTGCTGCTTGAGGGGTGCGCTGCTTGAGGGGCCAAGCAAGGACGAGCCAAGCTGGAAACAGTCAAACATGCGCCCCATGTCAACACGACAAATATGGTACAGCAGTAGCCAATTGAAGAGGGGTCCGCGCCAACACCCGCAGTGCTGTTCTCAGGGGTTTTCCTGCCCGCAACCTTGCAGCACTCTAACGTCTACGTCTGAGCCTTATGGCTAGGCGGTACTGTTCCGGGTGTGGGAGTTTGTTCAGTCTTTCTCTGCATGTTGGTGCGGCACGAGGAAGCCTCCCCACACCTTCCCCACACCTCCCCAACACCTGCATACCTCCTCACCAGCTCCAGTTCATCACCCACAGCGGTACGGCTGAACACGCGGTAGTTCAGGAACACAAAGGGTACACCCTCCGGCAGCACACTCCGACTGGTCCCCGTAGCGCGGATCGCAGAGGTGGTTTCGGAGCCGTCCATGCTGGTCTCGGAGCCGTCTCGGAGGGCGCGGTAGGCGTCCAGGGAGGACCAGTCCACGCCCAGCACGGCGTGCGGGGCAAAGGCAGCCACCGCGTCGGCGACTTCCTCGGAGGCGCACCCCGCCGCGTATTCGCGCCAGGGCGACGCGGCGTCCAGCCGGCCCCAACTCGACACAGGCACCTGCGTGTGTGCGTGCATGCACGCATGTTGTGCTGGTCAGGATGAAGTATGAGGGCAAGTGGACACCGTGCAGTCAGCACCGTGCCACGCGGGTGCAGTTAGGGCGCCCACAACTGCGCACCAGCCAAGGGCACACACATGGACTGCAGACACTGTGTCTCGTGTTACCGTACAAGTCAACAATAGGATGTGAGAGTATTGTACTTGAGTTCACGTCAGGATGCTGGGTTGCAGTGAGTTGCGTGCGGCGACAAAACTACCAGTGCATTTGAGGCGGGTGTGCGGCAAGGCCTGGAAGGTTGCACGCTTCCGAGCAGCAGTCCCGTGTGTGTGGTGGTGCACATGGATATAGGTGACGACTATGGTCCTTGCGAACCTGCTGTGTATTGTTGAGCGCAGCAAGCTGATGCGATACGGCATGGGTCAACGGGGTGCCCCCGCTTCGCTGCCAACGGCCAAGACCACAAGCAATGCTCAATCCTTAGCAAAGCAGCAACCAAACTATCCCCAGGTGTGCACGGAGCGAACGAGCCGAATAGCTTGCCTCGATGTGCTTGACGTGGTCCTGCTCCGGCCCAGCAGAATGCTGCGGACGCGCGCTGACTACCAGCAGGGTGTGTCCTAGAGCAGCCAGGGATCTGACCTGTACACGGAAATATATTGTTTGTTGCCCTGAGCGCACACACGTTGCTGGTGATGGCGCTCGTGCTCAGCAGTCTGGTCCAGTACACACACGTGCATACACCCTGGCTATGCCATCAACAGGCATCACATACCTGGCTCTGTGCATAGACTCCATTTCCAGAGAACGTTCCAGTGCTGAACTCCAGCGTCAGGAATAGAAGCCTCATTTCGCTGTCGGAAGCAGCGCACGATGCGCCCCAAGACGTAACGACAAGGCGGGCAAGAGTGATGAACAGGTTACGGCTGAAATCGTGTGTCATAGGCGCAGGGGTTCAAAAGCTTCCATCGCATCCTGTCTAGCGGTCGCGTGCGTGGACGATTTGTCTGAGTGCAAAGCCAGTGCGAAGGAGCAAGCAAGGACGTCAAGCAGTACATGACTCAATGATGCAGCTTGCAAAGTGGTGAAGATGTGTTGCTGCAGATGTGTTGCTGCGGTTTCGGTTTTCGACGAGGACATCCCATAAGGTTGGTTCACACTTGTTGCTTGCGTTGCCGGTACTGAGGCTTTGATTTCCGCTGATGTGTTTGGCCAGATCGCCTTCTTTGCTGCCCTCTTGTCAAGCTGTGTCGCAATATTCGTAGTCGCTTGTGCAACACGTACACTGCTGCTGATTGGCCTGGCCGTGCTCCTGCAGCCGACCTGGCTGAACTGGCTTACACATTCAACAAAGCGCTTACCTTGGCTGCAACATAGTGTCCAAGGTTCTCATCAACAAATTACCTGTATTCAGTTGAGGGGCGGTCCTTCGCGAGCCCTGGTGACGCCAAGCTGCACCGCTTCAAGCGCGGCTAACCGCGTATCGCACAGAACAGGAGAACACACCACCGAATCCAGTGCGCTTTGAGACGCTCCATCGGTAGGCATTGTGGTCACCCTCTTGTGGTCCCCAGCTTCGGCTGCGGCGACGGCGGCGGCAGCTCGCCCCCCCATCGCGCTTGGGCGCTTCACAGGCGGTCACCTGCTTCCAGGAACGTCGATAGCTTGTAGCAACCAGGAGCAGCGTATTCCTTGGGCGTCAGTGCTGCGAAAGCGCTCCCAGGATGAAGCTCGACGTCAATGTGCTTCGCTACCTCACCAGGGTGCGTGGTTCAAGCAAGCAGCACAATACTGCATGCCACGTATATAACTCACAGTAAGCTCGTATACGATTGTCCTTCACTGCGCTGTGTGCGCAGTCACGTGTCCCTTACAGTGTGGGTAGTCGTTCGGGAATCAATTAGCTCAACACGCTTTCACTGATGCCCTCCCCACGCCGTGCTTGTTGAGGCCACCTGCACTGCTCTGCGCAGCTCTGCACATGCGTATGTCCCGGTGCACCCGCCGAACTTGTGATGGCATTGTGCTTGCAGGATGAGTTCCGCGTGCTCACCGCAGTGGAGATGGGCCAGAAGAACCACGAGATTGTTCCGGTGCAGCTGATAGACTCAATCTCAGGCCTCAAGTGAGTGGATGCTGTTCACCAGCAGAGTGCATGCACCCTGACACACCCACTGCGCGTGCGTCAGCCAGCCGCACCACGCTAGACACCCCACACACAAGGGCACTGTTGCTGCACACCCCTGGAGCTGTTCCATCACACGTGCATGCTTTGTCCACGTCATGCGAGTGCATGGGGTACAGTTGCAGGGAAGGCAGACCTGCATGCGGTACCCGCATGACAGCGAATTTCGTCGACCATAGCGGTTGCTGTGTCAGCCCCCAGCGGCGGGGACGATGCTGGGGGGAGCAGGAGCGCTCCCCGCTGCTACTAGCGAACGCTAGCGGCGGTGTAGTGCCGGCAACACCGCACAGAGGGTTCACGCCCTGCGCCGCCCGGTGTTTGCTCCCGTGGGCCCACGCAGAGTGATTCCAGTGGGGCCCTGCGGTGTGCATACGCATAACAGCACCTGACGATTACCAGGTGTCTGGGCTGGTCTGGCGACCGCTGCAAGACAAACAGCGGTCTGATGGTCACCCTGTTTGTCTCTGTGTGTGCGTGGATGCCCCCCGCCGCGGCAGGCACGGCGGCACGTACAAGTGCATCAAGGTGCTGCTGCGCAACAAGCTGCTGCACCACGACTCACAGGCCTACGACGGATACCGCCTCACCACCATGGGGTGAGAAGGGTGATGAGTAGTGAGTGATGAGTCAGCCCTGCCATGGGGTGAGAAGGGTGATGAGGCCGCAAGTACAGTAAAAGCGGGCCGTGTTGCGTGATTGGCTACTGTCTGACGGCCTGCGTGCCATTCCATTCACGGATCCCCGCACCCACCACATGCGTGCGCTTGCTTTGCGCTTGCTTTGCATCGCGCCTTGTCGTGTCGCGCTACCGTGCAGGTATGCCCAGTGCATACACAACAACCAATGTCTGTGCGCTTGCTTGCTTTGCAGGTATGACTTCCTGGCGCTGCGTGCGCTGGTGGCGCGCGGGCACATTGCGGGCGTGGGGCGGCAGATCGGCGTAGGCAAGGAGTCGGACATATTCGAGGTGTCCAACGACGAGGGTGAGCAGCAGGCACTACGCATGCGCTTGATGCGGCACGCCACGGCGTGGCCACCATGTGTGCTTGACCGGTAGTGTACCGGCCAGCAACTGCGCTTTCGGGCTAAACATGCATTCGTGCTCAATGGTGGACAGATTGTGTACTGCTGTACTGCTGGGCTGCTGTACTGTGGCTGTTGAACCCGGTCGCGCTTGCCCACCCACAATCCCACAATCCCACATCCTTTGGCTATTGTGCCACTTGGCCCTCTGCAGCCCGCGCACTGTGCATCGTGTTCTGTTTGAGTCCATGCCGTACCGTACCGCTCACCCATCATGACTAACCTACTGGCTGTCTGCCCGCAGGTGAGATCTTTGCCCTGAAGCTGCATCGCCTCGGCCGGACATCGTTCCGCGCAGTCAAGTCAAAACGCGACTACATAGGTGAGTGCTACTGAGGCAGGCTTGGGACAGCTGGCTGCCTCTGTGCATGCGGGCCACAGACTTGAGTTATCCGGCCGTCGCCGCAGCAGCCATGGCACCACGAGCAGCACTGTACAGCATGCCATGTCAACAGCTCAGCACGCATTGCTCTTCGTGCGAGCGCGGCTTGGCATGCACCTCGCAGGTCAGGCTGAAAGCTGCAACTCTGAAGGCAGCACCCGACCCTGCCCCTCCCCGCCGCTGGTAGATGCATCACTATCCCATGTCAGCAGCTGCCACTCATGCGCCCACGCATCGGAATGCAACATGCTGCACCCTTCTCACCCCGTATCGCCTGACATGTCATGTAAACTTCATAACTTATGTTGGTCTGTGGCTGGCGGGGGGGCGCACTGCACTGCAGGCAACCGGCGCAACTACAGCTGGCTGTACTTGTCGCGGCTGGCGGCGCTGAAGGAGTACGCCTTCATGAAGGCACTCTACGAGCACGGGTTCCCCGTACCGCAGGTCAGTACTGTACTACGCACCGTACCGCCACAGGAAACGGGCAATGCACCTTGCGTAGGGTGTTGATGCGTGCAGCAGCCGGGCAGGTGAGGACAAAGGCGTGCAGCGTGCATATGGGGTGCATTCGGCTTCCGGGGCCTTGTCCTTGGCGCGATTGCCGTAATCACATCATTACCATTCGGTGCTGTGTCCACATGCAGGCGATTGACAACAACCGTCACGCGGTGCTGATGACGATGGTGGACGCACGGCCGCTGGTGCAGGTGGGTGCGGGTGCCGGTCCTGCCTGGGCGCTGGTGGTGGTGTACAGGCATACGGTAGACCCACTGCCCCATATACAAGCATCATGTATTGTGTGCCGTGTCAGGCACAGTACAGCATATCAATAGATGTGTTTACACGTGCCGTTATGTGTGTGCATGTGTGTCAGGAAGAGCGCCCAAGGGGCATGCAGTGTGATTCCCATGGGGCCGTGCATGTGCAACGCGTATGCGTACGGATAGAGACTGCACCTGGCCTGACCGATGGCGCGCCAGGTGTCTGCGCTGAGCACATGTGTGCGTGTGTGGTGGTGTGGTACATGTAGGTGCGCGGCATTGCGCACCCCGCGCGCGTGTACCTGACGGCCATGGAGCTGCTGGGGCGGCTGGCGGGGAAGGGCCTGGTGCACTGCGACTTCAACGAGTTCAACCTGCTCATCCACCAGGACACAGAGGAGCTCACGCTTATTGACTTCCCGCAGGTCAGTGCACTGACGCCAGGGAGAGCCAGCAGCAACGCAGCAGCAGCAGAGGCAGAAACTGGGCAGCGGTAGGGGCAGCAGCGGCAGGAGGGGGATGGGGGGGATG
>BDDA01000685.1:5958-20047 GCA_001662385.1 Chlamydomonas asymmetrica
GCCGCGACCGCACCACGCTGCTGTTCTTCCGCGGCGACGTCGGCAAGCATCGCCTCGCGTGGTACTCCAGGTGGGTGGGGGGGAGAGGAGGGAGAGGGAGAGGGAGGGGGAGGGATGATAGGTGCAAATCCGCTGTGTAAACAACAGAAGCCAGGTGAGGGTCACGTGTTCGATTGTGGACACTCAGCTGCCCGCAATTGTGCCTTCGGGCGTCCTGCACACGTATGCAGCATGTATGCTTGCCTGCTCAGGAGTAGATGAAGGTTTGTTCAGTGTTCACTAGGTGAGCTGACCGCTGTTGAGCGACGTGGGATATCTGGATGATATGGCATGATTGAGTGGTGGAGTTTGTGTGCCGGCCTCCCTGGCGCGTGCCTGACCCAACGCCATTGCCCACATCAAACACAGCGCACATCGCCAGAGTGGGAATGTATGTCATTTTTAATTTCACAGGGGGATCCGTCAGAAGCTCTACGCCCTTGCCAAGAAGAATGATTGGGCAAACAAGTGGGTTTACACGTGTGCATGCCGTGTTGCTGGCCTGCTTACGTGCCATGCACTTCAAACGCCACCCCTTGCACGGCCGCCATCCTCCCAACTCGTGCAAATGCATCGCCCAACTCGTGCAAATGCGTCGCCGGAACAGGCAGTGTCTGCCAGGCAGGAGTGTTGTCTGTCCATGTGTGAACCAATCCTGCAGGATGCAAGTCAGGCACATGTGGAACTGCGGCACATGTGGCAGGTGTCTCATAGAGTCCTACACACGCGCTTGCAGAATTTATGAATGCCGGCGCTTCTGTCCCCTTCCATGCCTACCTGCACCCCCCAGGCACCGCATCTTGATCGGCGACGGCGGCGACATCCACGGCGACTATTCGGAGCACCTCGCCACCTCCAAGTTCTGCTTGGTGGCGCCAGGTGAGGTGAACTACTGTGCAACGGCACCAGGTGCGGTACAATGTCACCAGGTGTGGCACACTAGCACTAGGTGCGGTACAAGAATGGGCCACGCGTTACGTGCGTGCACCACCTGCTTGAACGGTGGCCGCAAAGGCCATCAGCCGAGGGGTTACACATCCGGCATGGGCTGTACAGTTCAGCGTCTGGTTCTGCGTGGTGCATGAAGTATATTGGCCACGCCTAGGGAAGGGGTGACTCCTGCATTGCCTTACTGTTCCTGTACGCTGCTGCTCGCTGTGCAGCACACTGCGGCGGTAGGGCATGTTGATCAATGTGGGGCTGGTCTGCATTGTCATCCGCTGCGTTGGCCAGTGTTGTCACGCTCAAGCGCTGACTGCCAGGCATGGGCTGCATGCACGCTCTCCATCTCGAGGGAGCGTTGTCTGTTCTACGAGCAAGCCCCAGATCACTGTAACATAACGCACCTGTTGGCGCATTTGATTTGTCAGTGACTGTCAGTGACTGTCAGTGATGACTGCCAGTGTGTCTGCATGCGCTGTGCACGCAGGCGATGGCTGGTCCCCTCGCATGGAAGACGCGATGCTGCACGGCTGCATTCCGCTCATCATCCAAGACGATGTACATGTGAGCCCACTGCATGCTAATAATGGCAATGGCATGCAAGCGTTCACACTGCCGTGGTGTGCAGTGGCAGGGCATGCGATTGCCAGCGCCTGCTAGGGCGTAGGGTTAGGGTTGCCCTGTGTACAGACAATAGCAGGGCATGCGATTGTCAGTGCCAGCGGTGTGCATCACATGGCGGCTGTGTACATGACAGCGCATGCGAGCCCGCATCAGCGCCAGCGGTGCGCATGGCGTTGCTGGCGGGAATCGGCGGCCCGTGCATACCTAATTATCAGGCGCAGCGGCCTGAACTGGTGGCGGGGCAAGGGAGATAATGTGATTGGGAAGATGCCCTGCATGGCATCAGGTGGGTCGGCGTTTGGCGATCGATGGCGCGTGCCTTCCAGCAAATGCCTCTAATGGCGCTGGGCGACCAGGTGGTTAGAGACCAGGGAGG
Source organism: Chlamydomonas asymmetrica (assembly GCA_001662385.1). Classification (NCBI taxonomy): domain Eukaryota; kingdom Viridiplantae; phylum Chlorophyta; class Chlorophyceae; order Chlamydomonadales; family Chlamydomonadaceae; genus Chlamydomonas; species Chlamydomonas asymmetrica. The sequence goes on from BDDA01000685.1 coordinate 7,940, forward strand.
ATCCACCTGCGTGCGCTGGTTGGAGCCTGCGGGCGGCCTGTCCAGACTCAGCCCGTCGCTCCACCACGATTCAGGGTTTGCCGACCTCTGTCCTGAGGGCGCGGACTGCTTCTTCACCTGCACCTGCGCGCGTGCGGTTACACTTTGCAGGTGACGTACGAAAGCATCCTGGACTTCCGCCGCTTCACCGTGCGCGTCAATGAGTCTCAAATAGACATGGTGAGGAGCTGAGAGAGAGAGAGAGGGACTGAGAAATGATGTCCATGGGTGGCACAAGTGCTGCTTGAGCGCCCGAGCGCCCAACTGCGTCAACTATGCTGGTCCAATGATCGTGCTGAGGGTCGTGTGGGTGCTGGTGGTGGGATATGTGCGCCGTGCTGTGGTACACGTGCGGTGCTGCGTGCAGGTGCCGCAGATCCTTGAGGCCGTCCCCGCGCACATGGTGCGCGCCATGCAGCGCAGCTTGCGGCACGTATGGCACAGGTGAGCGTTACATGTCAGGCAGTGGAGGAATCAGCCAAGGCGAATGCTTGCAACACACTGTACACGCAGGCACATATTCGGTTGCGGTGCTTTGGACAGCAGTTCGATTGCTTGCCGGCTTCGTCATGCTGCAGAGGAGGGTGACAGCGGTGCTATCAGCTGGTTTTCGCGCACAACATTCACCATTCGCTGTGCATGTGATACCGTATCTGTGCGAGCATGCACTACCAAGCTGTGTGCGCCCGCTTGGGCTCTGCTCCGGTGCGCGGACATGTGCACTGTCTGTCACGCATGCATGCCAGCTTGAACCTGGCGACTTCCCCTGGTCTGTGCGCTACATTACGGCCGTCGCAGGTTTGCATTCGTGAAGCACCCGTACCTCCGGGATGCAGTGCAGGGCGTCATCAACACCAACCTAGCGGGTGAGGTCTGGTTTCATGCAGTGAATTTATGTGAAGCAGATAAGGGCAGGCAATGCACTGGGAGCTGTGGACTCATGCATTCCTTGCACAGTGCGCCAGTGCGCCTCCCCGTTGGCTGACCTGCAATGTTGATTCTGATCCTGATTTATTGATCGGTTGCCTATTCGACACCAGCTTGACACGGCTAGTCATTCGGCCTGTAGATCATTGCCGGTGTACTTGATGTGATGATGCTGTCGGTGATTGTGTGCTGCCAGTACCTGCTGTGGCCGCCAGCGTGCTGCTTGCCACTGAGCCGCAACCCTGCTTGCCTTGCCCCGCTTTTGCTTATCACGCCTGATCGTTCGCCACCCGTCTGCAGAGCTTCGCGTGCAGCACCCCGGGGACAGCTTTTCCATAGTGGAGACCGACATCATGCACCACCGCCTGGCAGAGAGGGCCAGGTGGGCTCTCGCTCTCGCTGCCACAATGGCACAGACACTGCTGCTGTGCTGCATTGCATACGTTCACATGTGAGCTGCGTTCAGCAGCTGCTTACCAAGCATGGCGTGCACGCCTGGCGACACGTCTGTTCGGCACAAGGTCAACGCAGCGAGTTGCAGCCTTGCAGGCCATGTTGACCTGCTGGGATGGCAGCACAAAGCACGTGCTCCTGTATCAGGCAGTGGCGTACATTGCCTTCAAAGAGCAAGCCACACCTGCGCAGTACCACTGGCTGGAGCGTGGGTTCTAGGTTGTCAGGTTTTGGGGTTGAGAGGGAAATGGGTCAGCACTCAGCAGCTAAGGTGTCCAACGGTACATGGTGGATGCGCAATGCCTCATGCGTTGTGAGTCTCAATGCTGTCATGATGCGTGCTTGCTTGCAGGTATCCCGAGCAAGACGATGCGTTCGGCACCATCATGCAGTGGCTGCACAGCCACATCGCCGACACACGGTAGCGTGCTGTGCGTCACGATGACAACGGCCCTGTCTGCCTGCAGACGACCGCTGGCTGCAGGCGCTGGTGACCCGTAGGTTGCTTGCCGTCCCCCAAGCCCTGGCAGGTGTAATACATACACAGGCAGTACAGCTCCGTGTGGGTTCAGGAGGTCATTTGCACTCGGGCTCAATCGCCAAGCCTGATACGCTGCCCTAGATGACGAGCTGCTGGCGTTAGGACTCTGAATCGCTGGCATGCTATCGGCTCGCCTGAACCTGTTGCATGCGCCGTCTCCAACGTCCTCGCGCATCCGTGACTGGTCTGTTTGGCCAAGCGATCGTGCCAAGCAATGTAGCGTCAGTGATTTGCAATTCTTGCAGACGTGCGGTGATGCAGCACAGCAGGGCAGACATGGGAAACGCTGCGCAGGTGGAGGTGTGGTGAACGGACTAGGCAGTGTGCGTGCGTGATGCTGCAGGGTGGGGTTGTATGCGGGACATGCGGAGCGAGTTAGCTTCTTTCATGCGGACGCCGGATGTTGCTTGCAGGACCGCGCTCTTGCCGTCATTGCTGCAAGTGTACAGTACTCATATGCTTATTGGTGCGGACACATCCGGTGCCCTGGACAGTGTGTGCGCATCATACGGCATCGACAGTGTGTGTGCATCATACCCGTACAAGCTGCAAGTAAGTGGTTTCCTGAGGAGGACTCAACGCGGCGTGAACCAGCGCAAGCAACACTGGCCAGCTCTCGTACTGAAGGGGGAGGTCAACAGGCAGGTTGATGTGGTGGAGATACGAGGTCTTGGGTTGCACAGAACAGCTGCACACAAGTTCGAGGTCAATAATGACCTTTGAATTAAGTATGTTTCTGGGTGTGAGGCGTTGGAGGTTTGGAGGGCGATGCCCTCCTAAGTTGGTGCAGCAGACTGGAGGTGGCCAGCGCCCTCCAGCCCCTCAGGGGACCTGCTGGTTGGAACCCAACAGCGTGTTGTTGCGACACCTCTCAATCAACCCTCCCACATGCTGGGCCTTGCCACCTTCAGCGATGAACGGCTGCAATAGGTTGCACAATCGCAAAGTGCTGAGGCCTTGATCTTCATTTCCGTGGCATTATTGCGCATTTGCACACGATGCCGCGATTCCATACAAAACCCGCCTGCTGTCATCCACCAGGTTTCACACAGCCAACAAACCTCTACCATCATACACAAGACAGATTTTTGTTCACAGCTTGAGCTCGTGAGGCAGAACAGCAGCACCACCAGCAGATCTTGGCAAGATGGTCCACACCTCTCGTTCAGGTGGTGGCAACCCCGCGTCCCTGGTCCAGCCTCACGGAAACGATCCCGCGACCGCCTTCCCAGTCGGCCAGGTGAGCTACGCAATGGTGGGAGCATATGGCCAGACTGTATGCGGCAAGCAGGAGGTTAGGGGGGTGGGACTGGGACCAGATCATGGCTGTTAGGCTGCGCAGCAGGTGAGGTGAAGAGTCTCTCGCTAGCACTGCTGCAGGCATACATAGCAGGCACCGGCTTAGCGGTGATCTATCAGCAGAGGCTATGAGTGACTGCAGCAAACGCTCCAGGAGTTTTCAAGGGGACCTGGGAAGCGAGAGAGCACTGACCCTCGGCAGGCTGCTTAGTGGCGTGCGGTCCAGCAATCAATGGCGGCCGGTGACATTGACGCATGCCTGCCACGCACAGCTGCGCCAGCAGCCCATGCACGGATGTAGCTGCCCTCCATAATGCTACATGTATGGGAGTCTTGGGTTGTCACGGTACTGGTGGGATAGGGGTCGAGGTCGACGCACGCCCGACGGTTAGTTGGTGGCACAACGGGCGCCTGCCTGTCATACTTTTGCGAGCCAACAGCAGGGTCCATTCACGATCATGGGATGCATTCAGCAGAAGTGATGTTTATTGGGGGGATGCGTGCAGGCTATGTCATCAGGGCTAGTGAGCAGCCCTCTGAGTGCGGTTGTGCGCACGACGTCACCGAACCGCGGGTGACGCACCGTAAACATCGAAGCTTGCCCGCCGCGCTGCCCCTTACTTGTATCCTGAACGACTACCAAGCAGCAGCTGCGTGCAACTCCAGCGATGCAACGACCAAACGATTGCCCTCGCCCAATTCGTTCCCTCGTTGTCCCTCACCTGCCTGCGCTTGCTTGCCAACATGCACTTGCAGGCTCAAGCCGTTGGGCTGGACCCCACCACAGAGCAGGATGTGACTGGTCTGAGCAGGGTGCAGGTGAGGCCAGCACATCTGGAATGGCATGCCATGCACATAGCCTGGTCACCTGGTGAACCTCTTCTGCCTGGTCCCCATCTGGGGTGTGCATGGGCCGTTTGGCCAACACGCTCCTGATGTAAAACACATCATAACACAACATGTGGAATGGCATGCGTGCAGTCCATGTTCAGCATTGTTTCTGCTGCATCCCTAATCATTGTCTGCCGAGCGAGCGCTTGCGCATGTGTGCAAACACACAAATGAGTGGGCACACGCTATCGCCTTCCTGCCTGCCCGATCGTGTGTGTGTTTGCATACATGCGCAAGCGCACGACTGCCTGTTAACAGCTGATGGGCACTCAGGGTTAAAAGGATGACAAATCAAGCCCAGCCACACCACACGTGCACACCACAGCAGTGGTTCGGTTCGTCCAGTCTGTCAGCCTGAACTGCTGTGCACGAAATGCACATGCAATCCACCTGCTGCCTATGGCCATGACAATCAGGTTGAGCTGCTCCTCTGCGCCTTGCCAGCTTTCTCGTGCCCAGCTTCCCCCGCGCGATTGAACCATAAAGACGCACACACCATCTCTTCCTGCCAGCGCTTCAGCCGTGACGAGAATGCAGTAGGAATCTTGCCTGATTCCACAGCACTTCAAGCCCATCTTGACGTGAAGTGATGGATCGTTGGCAATGCGAAATGTGATGCATACCACGTTGTACGCGTCTGCATGTGCTGCTGCTGCATGCACGCAGGAGTCCAAGCTGCTGGTCAACCTAAAGGGTTTGGAGGCGGACTGCATGGCGAGGGAGGCGAAAGCGCACGGCGGCATCATCCCCAAGGGATCCCCCGCGTCGCACGCCTCAGGTGAGCATCACAGTCACTACTGTTATCAATTTACCAAATCGTCAATTCACTGTACTTCAAAAGGCGCTAGAACGGTACAACAATATCAGTACGCTCCGCTCAGCAACGTAACGTAGGGTAGCATTGCCCAGTAAGCGTTGGTGACTGAAGCCACGGGCACGCGTAGAGGGGGAGGAGGGTGAGGGGGATGGGGATATACATACAGTGCTCCGGAGAAATTTAGGCAGAAGAATGTCTATGCAGTGGTCTGCGGCTGCGGCTGCTCCCGGGGCTGTGGCTGCGGGATCTGCACGATGATCCTCCCGCGCACATGGCCCTTCTCCCCATATTCATGCGCCTCCAGGATGCCTTCGAGGGACGGCACCAGTCTGTCCACGTGCACCTTGAGCTTGCCGGCGCGCATCAGCTCAGTCACCTGCGTGCATGCACATGCACGCAGGAACAACACATACATGCACGCAGGAATGACACATTCAGGGGTCCACATGATGGGCACGATGCAGGTGTACATCGTGAAATCCGCGCTGTACTGCAGTGTCGGAGAGATTACATCACTCAATACCGAAATAGCCAGTGGTCCAGCGTGTATATGATCGTGACCAGCATGGCAGCAGCATCACGCCAAGCGCATTGCGGATCGTTGCCTGGGGTTGTGAGTGTGTGCGAAAAGCTGGATGCTGAACTGGATAGCCATAAGGCTCAGGCAGCGAGGCCCATAACAGCAGCAGCACGCAGCACAAAGTAATGCGGGTGCGCGCAGCCATGGTTCTGGCCCATAACAACAGCACATCAGCAACGCACGCACGCCAACGGGTGCGTCAGTGTGTGGAGTGATTGCGCAACTGCACATGAGTACATGTAGATGACAGCTGGTCCCTCGCTTCTCCCACACACACCTGCATTAGGCCATTGTCGGGATGCCAGTCCTGCATCAGGCTGTCGTAGCGCGGGCACAGCCGCAGCGCAGACGCCGCCTTGAGCCGCATGATGCTCAGCATGATGGTGAGCACCACGGAGAACCCGCGCTTCCTGCATGAGCGCACACACGGGGGCATGCGCACATGCTCGCGCCCACGATGCGCACATGCATGCGCCCACGCACACGTACACCTTTCAGGGGCAATAGGGTGTATCGTTAATTCACCCATCCCTTATTTGCTTGTTCATTTCATGGGCTCGGTTCTGCTGCTTCCGGGTAAATATGCCCTGCTTGCGGTTGTCAGAAGCAGGGCATATTCACGCTGAAGCAGCACAACTGAGCACAGAGATAAACTGGGTACCTAGTAGCCTGGCCTCAGGCTATACGGTGACATTGATTCCCAGGCTGTCCAAACATGCCTTTCTCACTGACGCACATACACACCGGGGTGGCCTACGGACCATGAAACAGATGAGTGTACACATTAATTAGCGCCCGGATATGTAGGGTAGGTTTGGCATCTCTATTGGCCTGACAGGCTGATGAATTGCCTCCAGCAGCATGTGTCTTTGCGCCGAGGCGCAAGGCACTACGCATGCAAAGAAATGGGATGTGACAAAATGAGCCAATGTCCGGCATGCAGTGAGACGGCAGTGAGACGCGCAAGGCGTGCGCGTGTGAGCCACTCACCCCTTCACTTGCTTGTCCCATGAGACCACCGCCATGCGGCCGGTGTGCTTGAGCAGGCCCCAGCTCCGCGCCTCCTCGCCCACCAGGTCAACCACCAAGTCGTAGCGCAGGTCCGTTGTTGAAGCTCCTGACGGTGGTACATTTGAATCCTTCGCAGCAGCGCCATTGCTGCCACCCCCTGCTAGCGCTGCCACTTCGAACTTTTCCTGCAAGGCAGAGGCGTGCATGCATGCAAGCATGCATTTGAGCATGAGCAGCAGCACACCCTGTGGATACCGTATGCTGCTGTGCGGCCAGCCTATACACGGGCGGTGCGTGTTGTATGATTCCCCTCCGGCAGTGGGGATGCATACAATTATACAAACAAAGCCCTTGGGTCAGGCCCGATTGGGTTAGGGGTCAGAGCCTTGAAGGTCGTGGGCCTTGCCTTACAGGTCCTGTGCTAGCGCACTGGCTGCTAATGCGCTTGAGCGACAGCATGCATTCGCACGTTTGGTGCCGGCCACACACAGTGCGCCCGGTGTTGCTTCGTAGTTGAGTGATGAGGACGCTGGTTGCCAGCCAGTGCGGTTCTTGTATTGCAGAATTTGTGGGTGCGGTGCGACGTCGTTTATGCGCCTCCCAGCATCAAGTTCATTTGGGCTGACCTGTGTGTAGTCGATGGCAAGGTCTGCGCCCAGCGTGTCCCGGCAGAACGCCAAGTTGCGTGTGCTGCACGTGGTGGCCACGTATGCGCCCTGCGCCTTGGCGATCTGCATGCAGGCAGCAGCGCAGGCAGCGGTGCGGTTAGCAGTGTACTTATCAGCGCAGGCAGCAACGCAGGCAGCTGCGCAGGCAGAAGCGCAGCTATAAAGCCTGTTGCCGGTTTTTGACAGCATACCAAGCAAGCAGACTACTGCCAGCTTGCAATGTGTGGCCTCTGCTGGAAGTTCTTCCACGAGCACATGCCACACACTGCAAACTAGCAGTAGCTTGCCTGCCATGCATGCTTGCTGCAAGACCCCAGCAATTTTGCATCCACCTTTGTAAAATATCAGACGTTGCGATGTCAGGCATTGAGATGCTGGTAAATCACCTGTATGGCCAGGTGGCCGATGCCCCCTGCGCCTGCGTGCACAAACACGCGCTTCCCAGCCAGCGGCATCGACGGCGCCAGCGCCTGCCACGCGGTGAGGCCAGCTATGGGCAGGCCGGCGGCTTGCTCAAAGGGAATGCCCTCGGGGATCGTGATCAGGTGGTCCTCCTTAGCACTGCACAGCTCCGCGTTTGTGCCTGTGCGCATCCAACCGTGGTGCGTTCTCAGCATTTGCTTGGGTTAGGGTTAGCGTTAGCCGTGCGTTAGCGGTGAATCATGGCAGCACCGCCCAGTCAGAACACAAGTGAGAGGCAGGCGAAGTTGCAGCAGCAACAAGCGCACGAAGGACAGGCCCTGGTTCTGCAGCAGCATAGGTGTACTGGCAGCGGGCTGGGACACGCCTAGAGCGCGCGCGTCTTGATATGGCTCATTCGTGACGTGCTCCACGCGTGACACAGCGCACTGCCAGGACACCCATGCCGCTGCAGCATTGTCCAGCAACACGCCTGTAACGAACCATCATCGAGACGAGTGTCCTGGAGGGTTCTCGTCTCCAACTACTCCAACCAAGACACTTGATAATGATTCGTCACAGCATGGTCACTGTGCAGGGGCCACTCATGTGACGGCGACCAGCGCCTCGGCGTAACGTGTTCCATAAAGGTTCTGCGGGTAGCCCTGGCGGCTGACGCGTAAGCCTGCATACTGGCGCTCCCGGACGCTCGGGGATGCTTACCCCAGGGGTCGGAGATTGCTTGGCCCGTGTCGCCAAACACGCGATCTCCTGGCTTGAACTGCATGCATCAGCACGGCGCACAGCACGGCAGGCCGTAACAGGCTTACACACACGCACACACCTCGGTGTTCGTGTGACGAGCTGCAATTAGGCATATGTGGACTGTCTTCCGAAGCACAGCGTATGCCATGCATTGCACAGGGGAGGGTTGCGCGTAATCGACCACGGCATGCGTGCTGTGGTGCGCGTTCAGGGGGCCGGGGCACACAGCGTCGCCTGGCATGCACATGCTACCTGATACGTGAAAACAAATCACAACTCAACCATGTTCATGGTCACCGTTACGCACCTTGCTGTTGTCGTCCGCCTCCAGTACAACCCCTGCCAGGTCAACGCCCAGAATCTGCATGAGACGCAGAGTAGCATCATGTACTGCTGCCGTTGACAGTTGCGTGGTTGCCTATTACATCGCGCCAGGCCAAAAGGTAGAGACACACTGGGCGCATTTGCGTGGATCTGAGGCTTCTAGTGCTGAAGTTGTGATGCTGATCCAGTGTGGATCTTGAGTTGTTGGCACTCACCTGGGGCATCTTGATCATCATCGCGGGCAGCAGCCCCTCGCGCATGTGCCAGTCTGCATGCATTCATGCATGCATTCATTCATTCATGCATTCATTCATTCATGCAGGCATGCATGCATGCATTCATTCATGCATTCATGCAGGCAGGCATGTTGGCGAGGCAAGACCAGGCAAGGCAACACCCACGGTGTCTGGCTTGACAATGTACCAGCAGCTGCATCCCACGATCATCGTTTAATAAGAGTTCACGTATCATTCTAGCCACTCTGCCCAACAACTTTCGTCTTGCTGGGGAGTCAGGAGTTGCACCATGACGCTTGGTTCTGTGAGCTAGGTTAAACTGCACACTTGCGGTCCGCAACCCTTACAAGAAAGGAAATGCTGCACCTCTCTTGGCCTCCTCAGTCGCCTATGACTGCGTCCCGGGCGAGCCTTCCTTACGGAGTCACAGGCATTTGAGGAGGCCAAGGGTCGGTCAGTGCAGCACCGGTCAGAGTGCATCCAAGCCAGTTGCACATTATGAAGCAACTAAAGCAGCTCGAACCAACTTCAGTGGGTCCAGCGAGCATATTCACGCTGCAAGCCTTGACAAGTGTGGAAACTGCTGACGTGCCGCGGGGTTGGTGTCGATTGCTGCGACAAGCGAAACCACCCGGCAGTGATGACAGCCCATGCTATGTGCTCCCACCACTCGTAGTATATGCAAAATATAAGGGTTTACCTCCTGGGTTGACGCTGGTTGCATGCACCGCGACGAGCACCTCTCCGGGCTTGCGCACCGGTTTGGCATGGTCCGTGACATACTCCAGGGCTGTGCTGGCAGGGCCAAAGGACTTGAGCACCACCGCTTTCATAGCTTAATGTGTGCCTGAAAGGGCAACCGAAGCAGGAACGGCTTGTCAAGGGTGTGCTGCGGTTTCGTGCACAAGGCTCGATGCGTACATCCAAGGTACTCAGTGAGTTAGAGGGAAGGCTGTGAACAGCGGTCCTGAGCTGTTGCGGAAGACTTTATGGATCGGACCAGGGTATACAAACGTATGCAGCCACTCACGAGTTTTCCGCTGGTGGCGATTATGCAACGTATTTACGCACCTGCCGAGCGTGACAGTTGGTTGACGCAGGGGCTTGGTTGGTGCTGAATGCTTGGAAAGTCAGGGCTGGTGCAAACGCCTCCTTCCGTACGTGGCCGTGTGTCTGAGTAGGTTGATGATTTAGCGTGCTCTGCGCGCTTGGCAAAGAGTGATATATGTGCGAGGGTCCCCAAGCCTGGCCTCTTTGTAGCACCAAGCAAGGCGTACACGAAAAATGATTTGAAATGTGGTGAAGCCAGGCACAATCTGCAAAGCACTGCCAGACTGGGGAGACTTTTTTGTCCAGATCTGCTGCACAGGAGGGAATGTCCGGTCAGGATGCACTGCGCATTGCACTGGTGCACAATGCAGTCCTCTGGTATGAGCTGTCCAAGTTTGGAAAGCTCATACCAGAGGACTGCATTGTGCACCCGTGTTTGCTACCTATTCCATGCTATACGCTAGATGCATGCCAAACATGCAAAGGCGCAATCACACCCGGTCAGAATCAGTGACATCCATGATGTGCAAGCGTGCCACGGCATGGCAGTTGTTACGGTGCACAGCTGATGATCATTATGCCAGGCCCGTAGCGCCGGCCGCATCTGCGCATATACACCTTGTTGAATGTGCGTGGCGTGTGGCACCTGCGCAGCGTCTCCCATCACAACTGTCGCTGCTCTGGCTCCTGAACCTGCCCTGGCTTGCCTGCTGCCCGTGCTCACCTGTCCCTCCGCAGTGGCGCTCAACTGCACTGCGGTGGCCATCGCGCAGGAGCAGCAGGCGCAGGTGCGGCAGTCGCATACAGACATATAGTGCATGGATGGTGTCAGTGTCAGGCATTATCGTTTGGGGCATGCGCGTTGCCGGCAAATGGTACACTAGGCTTTTCGGCCGGCACGGCACCCGACGGAAACATACCATTTGCAGGGCCTTGCTGTTAGCGATTTGCCTTGAGCGCTCGAGACAAATGGTGCTCTCAGCCTGCTAGATGGTGCTAGGAACAATCGGAGTTGATTTCAGTTTGGTGAGGGATGTGTTGGAGGGTTGTTCTGTGCAGGTGTTGGTAGTGTTCTGCACTAGTGACACACACGCACGCACAGAGCAGCCCCATAAAACATCCCTCGCCACTCTCGGCTATGTAGCCATGACACGCCCGCCTGTGCAATGCTTATACATGCTAGGCAATAACAATGAGCAGCAAGGTAGCCGGCGACGCTGGTGGGTGTGTGGCATTCAGCGGCACTGATCCGTGATCCCTTGATTCACAAGGCTGCAGTCAAACGTGGTTGCGCGCTCGGGCTGACTTGCGCTGACGTGTGTTCTGCGGGCTTGCTGTCCCTACCTCGCGGTGCTGTGCTGTGCTGTGCCGTGCTGTGCTGTGCTGTGGCTGGGCAGGGCGTGCTGTGCCCCAAGGACGTCAAGTCCGGCGTGCCTATGCCGGGCGGCGCCGCCTACGACCCTGAGTTCATCCTGGACACGCTGGGCCGCGCAACAGAGCACGCCGCGCACGTGGTGAGCTGCAGGTAGCCGGGTACACATGCACGCCTGTATAACATTGGATGGCTAGTGGAATGGCTGACAAGCAAGGAACCACATATGCACGCCTGCAGGATGCACAGTGAATGCTCCATGCGGCCCCCATGCCGGTTGCAGTGGATAGTGCGGGTTGCCGTGAGGAACTGCGAGGGTGTTCAGCATGCTGATGCAGTGAGACACTACCGAGCATGCTGCCATGTTGCCATGTTGCCATGCTGTCATGCATAGTCGATGCGGTCGACGGAGAGCGTGTTGGCCGTGTCGACCCTGCCGTTGATAGCGTGCGAGCGTGGGCTAGGCGATGCATGGTGTTGCGGCGCGGTGGCGTGTTCACGCTCCACCGTTACTCCAGCTCGCAAACCGCTGATCTACACACTTGCAGCATCGAGTGCTTTGGAGTTTGGATTGGCCTTTGCTTTTCGTGCCCCGCGCTGCTGTCACACACACAATACATATGCATGACCACAGAATCGCATGACTGGCGCAACGCTGCTATCGATCAAGTGGAGTGCAGCCTTTGCACGGGTCTCAAGCGTGACCGTGCCATGCCCCTGCCCCCCCCCCCCCCCC
>BDDA01000685.1:35220-65238 GCA_001662385.1 Chlamydomonas asymmetrica
TGTGGCTTGAAGGGAACCCGCTCAGCGCCCAGGGCGTGGACGCGTTGCTGGAGGCAGCGCGCAGCCTGCCCTCACTCAAATCCTTGGGCCTGGACCAGCGCCAGGTGAGGCGCTCGTGCATTACCATTTGCGCACCCTCTGTTGTCACCATAGACATGAACGGACGACGAATGCAGCCGTGCACAGAGCACTAAACTGTTTCTGTCTCAGCTTGTCTGTGACATCGCTACACTGGTGACTGGTCAATGATGCAAGAGCAACGGTAGCAGCGTACCTCTCCTCGGTGTTCCTGCTGAGCTGACGGGGTTCTACAAAGAAGCTATCACTGGCGGTGCTGCGTGGGCACTCGCGCACAGGAGCAACCCTGGGACTCCGGCCAGCAGGCAGAATACGTATGCATTTGACCCACACACACACGTCAGGTGCAGTCTCTATCCTTACGCATACCCACATGCACACTGCACGGCTCCACGGGAGTCACAATGCATCGCCTGGGTGCTTCTTTCCGGCACACGCATTACCGAAGCTTGTGCTTGTGGTGCTGTCCTTTGCATGCGTGTTTGATGTTTGGCCACCTGCAGGCGGCACTAGCGGACCCTCAGGCGCTCTCCGCGATCGGCAGCCGTGCACGCGTCGGCCTCGTGCTGGGTGCCGGCCCTGGCTACTATAAGCTGCAGTACGGCAGCGGTACCGGCGCCGGCACGACGAGCAGCACCAGCAGCAGCGGCAGCGCTAGCAGCGGAGAAGACAGCACAGGGTTCGAGGAGACTCACCGCAACCTCAACGGCCACGCTGGCATACGTGAAACGGCCTCGCGCGGTTCGGGTGTGGGCGCGGCAGGCAGCGGTTCGGCGTCAAGAGGAGGTGGTGGCGGCGGCGGTGGCGAGGCGGATCCCTATCCCCGGGCAGATACGCTGGTGGTTGCGTTCGGCAGCGCCCCTGGACTGCCCAACTGGGGCGGCCTGCTGGCTAAGGCGTACACCGCAGCGGGCGACAGCGAGGCGGGGTGAGCTGGCGGTACAGGTGTACGGGATACCCTGTATGTATTGCTGGATGTACCGTATTGGACATAGGATATCCGTCCATGCGCATGCAGTTGTGCATGTGTGCATGTGTGTGCATGTGCATATATGCGCGTTCACGAGGTATGGATCACGCATGGAGGAGGTGCGGACGAGATCGCAGCGCATCAACGGAAACACCCATACCTGCTACGCTCTTGTTGCAGCTTGTCGGCTTGTAAGGATTGTCAATTTGTCAGGCTTGCCATGGCTTGTGTCTGTGTGTGCATGCTAGTATGTGTTGTGCCAAGACCCGCACAGATTGCGGTGCAAGAGCGTAGAGCGCGTGATGCATTCGGCGCATTCTGCTGCATGCAGGAGCTGCAAGGTGCTGCAGGCCGTAAATCTTACGCTTTCCCCTCTCCCCGTCGCCCCTGTGTTGGTTGTACTGCAGGCAGTTTGATGTGCTGTACGTCGTTGACCCGTACCGTGACTGGTATGGCGGGGGCAACGACGATGACTTTGAAAAGTACAGCGAGCGGTTGGAGCGGTACACTCAGCGGTACAGCCATGTGATCATGCTCGGGGATTCCATGGGGGCGACTGCGACGCTGCTGTACAGCCGACTGGCGACGACGGTCATGGCCTTCTGCCCACAGGTGGGGGAATGGGGTCCCCCCCATGGTGGGAGCGGGTGCCAGTCGTGTCAAATCGCGTCAAAAGGGTATATTAGGCGTGAAATCCTGGTGGAATCAGTGGGAATCTCGATGGTGGAGTTGAGGGCCATGGCATGGGCATTGGGACATGCCACGTCACTGATTGTGAAGCCACAAGCCTTGAAACACACATTTGCGCCGCTAATTGTGTAACACGCTCCCGAGTCACCTCATGTGCCCCGTGCCTGCGGGCTGGGTACCGCTACCCAAATCAAGTGCTGGCTCTCCCTCCCTCCAATCATGCACACCCATGTAGCCGCTGGCTGTGCGAAACCCCCAACCCGCAATCCTCAACCTGCAGGGCCCAATACACTAGATTTTCCACCTCCAGCCATAATTTAAGGGTGAAGGGTGTGTCTGATGCATTGTCGGGTTTGCTCTCATGCGCGCTGCATCATTACCTCAGGTGGACCTGGAGAGCTCGTCCATCCGGCCAGGGCGCAGCACGCAGTGGATGGCGCGCCTCACGGAGCGTGTGAAGCAGGAGGTGGCGGAGTCAAGCGCGACCATCAACACGCTGACCGGCACCTGGGTGCATGACCTGGATCAGGTGCGCTCATGTGCATGCACACGGCGTGTGGGTGGGTGCCCCGCAACGCCACACAGTACACAAATAACACAATACAGCGCAGTCTGCCGCAGTGCACAGTTCAACGCAATGCACAGACAGCCTCCGGGCATGTTCGCTGACGCTCTGTACAGCGGTGAATGCCTTGCACTTGTATATGTGTACGTGCGTGTGCGAATGTGCATCTGCGGGCGTGCGCGTGCACTGCGTGTCTACGCTGAAGGTAGGTGCGGTCCGAGGGTTTCACGTGACATGAACCCTACAGCAACCCTGCGCCACTGGCGGCAAAGCAAGTGCCCTGTGTGCCGGTGCCAACCCGGTTTGTGGTTTGAAGGAGGGAGAGGGAGGGAGCGTGGGCCTGCGGCTGCGGGTGACTACACAGCCCCTGATCACGATATTGCACTGCAGTGTTGCAGGGTGTACGTCAGTTTCTGACTGTATGGTTTCGTATGGTTTCGACTCGACTCACCTCACCGCTTGCTGCCCAGCTAATGCCTGCCAGCAAATTGGATGCTTACGAAAACATGTATTCACCGGCTGCGGTGGTTGGCGGCTCGCAGGTGCGTCTGCTGCCGGCATCACGCATCAACTCGCGCGTGTTTAGCGTGGACTCGCACCGCCTGGCCGCCGCGCTGGACCGCAGGGGCAAGCTGCTGCCGGTGATCCAGGACTGCCTGGCGGCGGAGAAGGGCATCCGCTCGGGGAACGTGCGGCTGGTTAACATCCTGTAACACGGATGGCGCAGAGCACCGCCGTGGCGGTTTCCGGTTTGTCGTTCATGCAGCAGATTGATTGGCATGCTGTAGGGCGGTGCTGTCCTGATGGACATTGCGGCTGGCATTGGCGGATGGCAATTGCGGATTCGGGGTGCTTGCGGCTCGCTACACAATAGCAATGTGTGGTGGCAACCCGTCTGTTTGGCGATGTCAATCAGCTTGGCAGCAGCTGCGAGGTTGGCCGCACAATGGAAACCACTGGCTGACCTTCCGTTGCAAGTTCGTCGGCGTTCCTTGGCTCTGGCTGATGGTCGATAGTATGCAGCGGCTCTCACACGCCCGTGCAGGTCAGAACCAAATTAGCCAGCTTGCTGTTCGGCTTGGCCTCATGGCTGCGCCGAATAGCATGCACATAGCGATGCAGTCTCAGGTGCTGGTTGTCAGAGGTCTGTATAGCTGTGTATGTGGTACTGGGGTGTGGTGTGGCGAGTGGGTCTCGTCGGGCGCTATGACGGTTCATCACCCCGAAGCGCACTGCTGCTGGCACCAGTGGTTGGTTTGGCACCAATGGCTGTCAGGCAGGGCACGAGCTGTGGGCCTTTCAAGCGACTGCATCGAGGAAGGCAACATGCAAGGCTTCCAAGTGCATGCTGGTGCGCTTTTCCTTCGCCTGCCTCGCCTGGTTGTTTCTGCCCCTCATCACAACGCCTGGATCCAGCCGTCAGGTGCTCTTTCCACTGCCCAAGGGTTGATCAGGGGATGTGTGAGGCGTACCTGCCCTATTCAACTGGGTGAAAGGTTCACGTTGCGTCCATCATCATACAGCGTGACGACAGTCCAACGCAGCCCAGGCACGTTTGCGGAGAGCAGGATTGAGGACTCACAGGCAGGACGCCAGGCGAGTGCCAGGCAACACGACAACCAACTCTGCATGTGTCTCAGACGGCGTGCCCTACCTTACCACCCTCTGAGGCATAACACCATTGATCGAGCCGTTGGTTGCGTTGCAGTTGGTAACGTTGGTCAGCTCCCACCACGCGCAAGGACCATAGCCTTCACACTGGAGGACTTGGACTTGAAACCAGGGCCAATTACCAACTGCTTGTGCTATGCAACCTGGTTGCACCTGTGTTGACCTACGCCAACGCATGTGCAGCATCCAGACGGTCGTCGTATGCTGCGCTGATTGCGCGTCCACGCACGGGTGCTCCGTCAGCGGAACGGCCTGAGTGGGGTTGAGACATTGACAGGCAAGTGCCAGGCGCGTTCAGGACGTGTTGTGCCCTAGCCGAGCCTCAAACCCTTGCGTTGCACGATTGAGTGTTAGGCCTGCTGGGCGGGTTGCCTCAGCTATGCTAGGTTGCCTGTGGTGTGTCTTGCTACTTTGATATGCTTGTGGGTTGAAGCACTTGGGATTTCAGTTGAAGGTCTTGCATGGGTTGCAGCACGGTCCAACAAGCAACGGTTGGTAGTTGTGCCAGCCTTCCTTTTGCCATGAGTGCTTGACAGAGTGTTGCTGTGAACTCTCATGTTGTTGTGCTTTGCGATTGCAACAGTGAGCCTCGTGGTTCTGTTTGCCCTGCTGTTGCCTAGCAGGCGTTGACTGGTGCAGCCTGGGTTCCGGAGCCGGGTCGCCATGTCACAGGCCAATTTAAGCCTGCCAGAACGCTTCCCAACGTAAGGAGTACCATGCAGTGCAAAACGGTACCAGTATGCAATATTCAAGCAGAAACCGTCCTAAGCGCCACTGTTGTTTGTGCGCTTGTGCATTTGCCCATCTGCAACACATGGGACAATCGTTGTGACACAGCCAGGCCGTGATATTTCCCTGCTTTATACACTTGTTCAGACTCCTTGGTTCTGTGCATGAAGTGAATAGAGGGGTTTGGAGACGAGGCATGGAGCTCCTGCATTCAAGCACTGCACGCTTTCAATTTCAGGTTCCACATCCCATCCTGACACAGAATTTGCTTTCCAAGCTAGGTGAACTACGCATGGCAGAAATGCATCAAATTACGCACATTATATCTTGTCCCTTGGTTGAATGGTTGACTTTTGTGCGCCTTCGTGTTCTCAATCGGGCGCTGTGCATGCAGCGAGTGGCGTGAGTTCATGGAGGTCTTCTGCAGCCTGCAACAGCTGGCAGTCAAGGACACAGCTCAGTCTCCAGGAACTGTTCCTGCTGGCGACACAGCTGCAGCTGGCTCTGCCGCCGCCTCTACCAGCAACGGACCGCGTGGCAACAGCGCCAGCGACTCCTCTGCTGCTGGTGCAACTGACCATCACGGTACCAACGGATCCGCCGTCAGCAGCATGACCGCTGAAGCTGTTCCCAACACGGCTGCGGAGGCGAGGATTGACGCGTTGCTTGGGAGGCGGGACGCACACCTGCTGGAACTGTTTGAGCAGGGGCTGCAGTGTGCCGCGCAGCTGCGCCGCAAGCTGCTGCAAGCGGCGCTGGCATCCCCGCCGTACTCCGCCGCTGATGCAGCAGCAGGAGCTGGTGCGGCCGCTGCAGCAGCGACGCCAACAGCTGCAGCAGCAGCAGCTGCTACACCAGGTGCAACGCTGGCGCCAGACGTTGCAGCAAGGGCACAACCGGCAGCAGCAGGCATCTACACTGCAGTGGCCGGCGGGGGATACACCGCCACACAGCTGCCCGCAACTGCTGGTGGAGTCAAAATGCCGAGGGTCGGAACAGCGCGACCACGCACGCTGCGGGACGTTGTATGGCTTTGCCAACGCTTACACCAATGCAAGCGGCAGCGGCCGCCAGAGCCCAGCGGAGCTCGGCACCGATGCCAGCAAAGTCGTCACAAGCAGGACGCTCAGCGGCGTATAAGTCGCTGCAGAAGTTGGCCATGGACCTGAAAGGCAAGCTGGCGCTCAGTGACTTTGAGGTGCCGGCCAATGGGCTCAGGATAACGGGCATGCACAATCAGGTCGTTGTCGGCAAGCTCAAGCGAGAATCGCGAGTCATGGACTACGAGGGTGAACTGCTGAAATGCTCTTGGTCGTTATGCACTTGGTGCAAGGAAGTGCGATACAGCACTTGCGGGCTTGGCTCTCACGCATGCGAGAAACCAGCAGCTTGCTTGCCCCCCCAGGCCGCCCCCGCCGGCCCAGCCCTAGCACCCGCAGCTGCTGCAGCAGCACCATCGGCGCCACCGATCGTGCCAGCGGCAGGTGCCGGTACCGCAACTGCGTCACAGCAGCAGCAGCACCAGCAGCAGCAGTAGACGCAAGCTGGCGCAGCTGGCGATGACCCCGATGGCCTCGGTGACCCCGCTGTCCCCCAAACGGCTGTTGCGTGCATGCGCCATGAGACACGCACGGCAGTAGTAGCGCGGGACGGCGACGTTGAAGGCGTGGCTACAGAAGCCCTAAAGCTTGCACATGACAGCCTCAAAACACCCACATGCAAGCCAGCTGCAGCTGGGTGCAGCAAGCGTGAGCCAAGGGCCGCTGCTGCGCGTCCTTCTGCTGCTGCTGCTGCTGCTGGAGAGGATATGTCAGCTAAGCGCAGCAGGCGCGAGCCAAGTCCTGCTGCTGAGCATGCTGTTGCTGCCGCTGCCGGGAATGCGCCGGCTGCGCGCAGCAAACGCGAGCCGAGGGCTGCTGCTGCGTGTCCTGCTGCTGCTGCCGCTGCTGACAAGGATGAGCCAGCTAAGCGCAGCAGGCGCGAGCCAAGTCCTGCTGCTGCTGCTGCTGCTGCTGGCGGGGATGTGCCGGTTGAGCGCAGCAAACGCGAGCCGAGGGCTGCTGCTGCGCGTCCTGCTGCTGCTACTGACAAGGATGAGCCAGCTAAGCGCAGCAGCCGCGAACCAAATGCTGCTGCTGCTGCTGCTGCTGCTGCTGACGGGGATGCGCCAGCTGGGCGCAGCAAACGCGAGCCAAGGGGTTCTGCTGGGCGTATTGCCGCTGCTGCTGGCGGGGATGTGCCAGCTAAGCGCAGCAGGCGTGAGCCAAATCCTGCTGCTGCTGCTGCTGCTGATGGGGATGCGCCTGTTGAGCGCAGCAAGCACGAGCCGAGGGCTGTTGTGGAGCATGCTGCTGCCGCTGCTGCTGTTGCGGCGGCACCGGCTGGAGGGAACAAGCCGGCTGAGCGTAGCGAGGGCAAGCCGAGGGCTGCTGCTGAGCGTGCTGCTGCTGCTGCTGCTGCCGCTGAC
Source organism: Chlamydomonas asymmetrica (assembly GCA_001662385.1). Taxonomy (NCBI): domain Eukaryota; kingdom Viridiplantae; phylum Chlorophyta; class Chlorophyceae; order Chlamydomonadales; family Chlamydomonadaceae; genus Chlamydomonas; species Chlamydomonas asymmetrica. The sequence goes on from BDDA01000685.1 coordinate 42,391, forward strand.
GGGGATACGCCGGCTGAGCGCAGCCAGAGCCAGCCGAGGGCTGCCACTGAGCATGCTGCTGCTGCTGCTGCTGCTGCTGCTGCTGACGGGGATGCGCTGGCTGAGCGCAGCCAGAGCCAGCCGAGGGCTGCCGCTGAGCATGCTGCTGCTGCTGCTGCTGCTGACGGGGATGCGCCAGCTGAGCACAGCAAGGGCAAGCCGAGGGCTGCGGCTGAGCCCGCTGCTGCTGCTGCTGCTGCCGCTGCTGGAGGGGATATGCCGGCTGAGCGCAGCAAGCGCGAGCCGAATGGTAGCAGCAGGCCGGCCAGTGGAGCCGCCGCTCTCATCCGCAAACGCGACATGACTGAGACGGAGGGGCCCATCAGCGAGGAGGCCAACCGCAAGCGCATCAAGCCTGAGGCGCCAGGCACGCCGACGCAGCTGCCGCCTGCTGCTGTCATCCCGCCCTTGGTGCCCCCGTCCCAGCTGCCGCAGCCGCTTCCACAACCGCTGCCGCAACAGCTGCCGCAACCACCGCCGCAACCACCGCCGCCACCGCTGCCGCCACCGCTACCGCAACCAGTGCCGCAATTGATGCCGCAACACACGCAGCAGGCCGTGCTGCAAAAGGTGCGCTGCCTCCATGCGGCAGCACAGGACATGCTGAGGAGGCATGAGGAGGACAACGCAAAGCTGCGGGGGAGGCTGGAGGAGGCAAGCCGGCAGCTTGATGAGATGGACGCAGCGCACCAACAGGCGGATGCGGGGCGCGCTGCTGAGGCGTCGGAGCTGCGTCAGCGGCTGCAGGAGCGTGAGAGCGAGGCGAGGGAGGCGGAGGACGTGCGGGCGCAGCTGCACCAGGCGCAGGCCGAGCTGGCGGATGCGAGGCAGAAGCTCAGCGAGCTGCGGGTCGCAACGAGTTGAAGGAGTGTAGTGTTTCGCATGATGGCACTGGTTGGCGTAGGCGTGTGTGCCGACATACGACATACAACATGCAACATACCCACCCCGAAGCGCACTCTGCTTGGCTTGGCTTGGCTTGGCTTGCCGGTTGGATTTGCGCCGGTGGTTGTCAGGCAGGGCATGAGCCGTGGGGCTTTCATCCCGCATCCAACAACCATAGTTGCCTGCTTGGAATTGGTGCAACTCGTCTGCTTTTCATCCGGCTCGCACTCCTCATCCCTAGTTCCCTCCAAACAGCTGCTAGGCAGACATCGATATGCGTATTTTGCTGCTTAAAGGCTTATTGCAGGTTGTATGGGCCCAACTGGGAGTCAGGTTCAGCTGCACTTGTCACGCTGTAAGCGACAATCAGTCCACGGTGACTCAACAGCACGCTTGCGGAGAGCGGAACTTACCGAGTGAAAGCACGACGCTGGCAGGCAATTTCCAGGCAGGTTTGGAAGTGTCCTACCTTTCTCGAAGCGTTGAGAGTTGCCGCAACAGGCTGCTTCTGCTACAGCCTGCATGCCTGAAGCGCTCGCTGCTCCTGGCAGACCGCAGCCAAAGCGTAGTCTGTGACATTCAGCCTGTCTGTTCTGGCCCTGGTTGCAGCTTTAGACCGGTGCCTCTGGCGGCCTGTACTCGCCCTTCGCGGTCGAGACATTTCGAATCAAGCAGGTTGTTGCTTCAGCCGTGGCCTTTGCGGTGCGTTGGTATGCTTGTGGGTATGCTCTTGGGCTGGAACTTGAGGGTTTGAGTATTCTGTAAGAGGACCTTGCTTGGGGTGCAAAATGTCCTTCAAGGTGTGGTGCCTGGCCTGTGCCTGGGTGCCTGACAACTGCTGTTGTAAACGTCTTGTACAGCACCGCTTCACAATTGCAAAATGTGTGGGAATCGACTGCTGGCTGGTGTGAGGCTGTGTTCTGTTTGCGCTGCTGTTGCCCAGGTGGTAGCGAGGGTTCCGGAGCTGTATCGCCATGTCACAGGCCAATTCAAGCCTGCCAGAACGGTTCCCAGCGTAAGTAGGACTGTGCAGTGCAAAACAGCTACTTGGGTTGGCTATGCCTGGGCTATGCATAGTTTTTCCACGTACTGGTGAGGGGGTCCTGCTTGGCGGAGTTGCCACGTGGGATGTGTTGTGTCTGGTGTCAGAGAGAGACCAAACAGTAGTGTTTGCCTGCTTGACCAGACCTGGCTCGGTGATGAGAAGGATTACGGTATTGATCTGGATAGCGGGGGTCGGAGACGAGGACTTATGCCATGCGCCTCCATGCAACCACTGCGCACTTGCGTGTGTCCGTTTACTGACAAAGTGTTTGACTTCCCAAGCCAAGCGAATCAAACAACTGCGGAATGGGCATACAGCTCACACACATTCCCACGCACCCCGCGTCACTGGCTGACCTTATGCGATTTTGCTTCTGACATGCGCATCGCAGAGAATGGCGCGAATTCATCAAAACGTTGTGCCTGCAGCAGCAGGATGTCTACGACCCAGCTCCGCTTCGCTGCCTCGATGCAGCTGGCGGCATTCTGCAGCTGACCCTGCAGCTGACCCTGCCGCCGCCTCTACCAGCATTGGACCGCATGGCAACAGCGCAAACGACTTCCCCGCTGCTGGTGCTGACCGACTCGGAGCCAACGGATCCGCGGCCAACACCGTGACGACCGCTGTTACGGGTGCCAACGCGGAAGCGGAGGTGAGCTTTGACGAGCTGCTTGGCAGGCGGGACTCGCAGATGCTGGCGATGTTCAAGCAGGATTGGCTGCCTGCTGACGTGGACAGTAAACCGCCGCTCGCAGCGCCGCCCGCCCCACCATGCTCCGCCGCTGATGCAGCAGCAGCGGCGCCAACAGCTACGGCAGCAGCGGCAGCAGCTCCGGCACCAGAAGCTGCAGCAGTGCAGGCACAACCGGCAGCAGCAGCGGCAGGGACCTTTAGTAGTGCAACGGCCGGCGTGGGATACACTGCCGCACAGCTGCCCGCATCAGCTGCTGGAGTCAATGCCGAGGGCCAGAACAGCGCTACGACACACGCTGCAGGACTTTGTCTGGCCGTGCCGGCGCTTGTAACAGTGGGAGAAGCAGCCGCCGCCACAGCCGCGCCGTCCCCGGCAGTGCTGCACGCAAGGTCAACTGCACTGGCAGCACACGTACCATCGATGCGGGAGTTAGCCAAGGACCTGAAAGGCAAAATAGCGGTTAGTGACTTTGAGGGGCCGGAGGATCAGCTTAGGAGGACTGGCAAGCACAATCAGGTCGTTGTGGGCAGGCTTAAAAAGGCGTCCCGGGTCAGGGACTACAACGGTCAGCTGGCAGACTGCTCTTGGTCCTTGTGCACTTGGTGCAAGAAAGTGGCATACAGCACCACCACGCTGGCTGTTCACTCATGCGTCAGAACGCCCCGAGCGGCCACTGCTGCTGCGCCAGCACCGGCAGGCGCGCCGCTGCCGCCCGCACCCGCGGTTGATGCCGCAGCGCCACCGGCGCCGCCAGTCGTGCAGCCGGCGGCAGGTGGCGACGCCGCAACTGCGGTAGGTCAGCAGCAGCAGCTGCAGTGGCAGCAGCAGCAGGCACCAGCTGCCATGGTGAGCGATGTCCCCGATGGCTGCAACGACCGCCTCGTCCACCTCATGGAGGTTGAGAGCATACGCCACGACGCGCCAGCGGCAGTGGCGCAGGACGGTGATATTGATGACGCTGCGAGAGAAGCCCCGGAGCTTGCACAGGACAGCCCCAAAGCGCCTGCTGCTGCTGCTGGAGGTGCGGCATTCGAGCTCATCAGCGCCGATGCACTCATGTATGACCCGGGTTCTGTCGTCAGCGTTGCTGCTGGGAGTGCTACCGCTGCCGCTGCTGGACAGGATGAGCAGGCTGAACACTGCAAGGGCGAGCCGATTGCCGCTGCTGGGAGTTCTGCTGCTGCTGCTGCTGCTGCTGCTGCTGCTGCTGCTGCTGCTGGAGGGGATGAGCCGGTTGAGGGAGAGCCGAGCGCTAGCAGCAGGCCAACCCAGGGAGCCGCCGCCCGGGTCCGCAAACGTAACAGTACCGACACGGATGGGGGCACCGATGCGGCGAGCTGCAAGCGCATGTGCACGTTCGACATGCCCGTGGCAACCTCGCAGCTGCCGCCTGTCCCTGTCATCCGGGGGTGCTTGCTCCCCCCGCCCCCGCTGCAACCGCAACTGCACCAAGCAGTGTTGCGAAATGTGTGGACCGCAATGGAGGAGGCCAGCCGGCAGCTCGATGACATGGCCGTAGCGCACCGGCAGGCGGATGCGGCGCGCGCTGCTGAGGTGGCGGAGCTGCGTCAGCGGCTGCAGGAGCGTGAGAGCGAGGCGGAGGGCGTGCAGGAGCGGCTGCAGCAGGAAATGGAGGAGGTGAGAACGCAGCTGCAACAGGAAGCGGAGGGCTTGAAGGCTCAGCTGCGTGAGGCCCAGGCTGAGCTGGCGGCGGCGGGTGAGGAGCGTGAGCTGGAGGTGGAGGGCGTGCGCGCGCAGCTGCGTCAGGCGCAGGCTGAGCTGGCGGATGCACGGCAGAAGCTTGGCGCGTTGCGAGCTGTGCAGGAGCATATGGCAAAGGTGTTTGACGCATGATGGACCTCAGGGGAGGTAGAGGACGATGCTATAAGAACGAATTGCATTGCCTAATCTAGGCCCCCCATGGGGGTGTCCAGCGTAGGGGTCGTCCACGTCAGCAGCGCCCACCTGCATGACTCATGCGGTCGTGCACAATCAAGGGTGACCTTCACCCACGGAACGCATGAGCGTGTAGGAGAATTTTCTTCCCTCAAACAATCATTGTAAACAATCATTTTGAGGGAAGGATCGTTCAGCTGGAGTCAGGGAACACTTAGTCTAACAGAGGATTCCTCTAGAACCCAATCCTGCAGCATGGCGCTGCATCACAGTCACATACCACTATACCGGTGATGGGCCATGCGACAACCAAAACCGCTCCTGTAAATGGACCCTTAGGTAAGGGCGGCGCCAATCTATGTGGCGTCCTTCGACATGCGTAATGAAAGCTTGTTGCTTGCCTGTCCGCCAGCTGCATGGCTTCCCGCCTTTGCGGACACCGCGATCAACCCTCTCGCCCGCTCACGCATGCCTGGACTGCTTCTAATAGGTATCCGTCTATCCATATGCTCAGGTCGGTGAGCCTCTTCTGCTTGCCTGCTGGTCGCCATCCGAGCGGAGCATGGCCGTTCAATCAACACACGCTCCTGCCATAATGTAGCATTAGGTATCCGCGGGCTATACTGTACAAGTGGTACACTGAAGATGGATTTTTCCGGTTCATGACTTATTGGCAAGCCAGCGTTGCCATGGTGCGCTTGCCAAGGATCGGGCTATCCCACTTATTGAGGTGGCGGCCCGTGCATGCCCATGGACGGTATGCACCAACCCACACACGTCCGCGCCGGGTGTCAACGCGTGGACCACCGTGCATTCTGCCTGAACCTTTGGCACTCAACAGGCTGTTTTGTGTGCCGCTGCCGACTATACCAACGTGCCGCGTTCTGTGCCACGGTGCCTCCCATCTTGGCCTGTTGCAAGCGTGTGACGTCGCACTTCGCCCTGCCCAACATGCGCACCCTGGATCCTGCCCAGGCTAGAGTACTAGACCCTTGCTGTACCGCTCCTTGACTGTACCGCTCGTTGACTGTACCGCTCCTTGACTGTACCGCTCCTTGACTGTACCACCTATCCTAGCGCTAATACCGTTTGTGACATGCTCTGCGACTTGCGTCTGAAACCTGCTGCCCATGGCACACACCTGCTGCCGCTGCTGGCCGGTGTGCAAGGAGGGAACCATCTAGGAACCACCAGGAGTGTCCCATTGCCTGATGGAAACAAGGACGTCAGTGGAGCATGCATGCGGATGTTCCTGCCCCTCCCACGTTCACTGGCATGCCTCTAACGATCAGGTGGTTATCAGTGCAGTTATCAGCGTCACCTTCAGTTTTCTATTTTAGAGCGCATGCGTATGGCCGTGCACGCTCTGGTGTGTGCAGCAGTACTGCAAGTGAGGTGTACTGTCGAGCTGGCATGTATCAGCAACAAATGGTTCATGCTGGCAAAGGGAGAAGTTAGCATGTAACTTCAAAAACCGTGCAGCTTCCTTCATGTGTGTATTGTACCTGCGAATAACCATCAATTTCAACAATGTGGGCAGCAGCGCATGCCGGCTCATCATGTGTGCAGGGTACAGTGGTTTGCTCTTGTGTTTGCCGCACTGTGCTGCCAGAATATGTGTCGATGCAAACGCGTTTGCAAGGTCGAGGGTGTTGTTGGCGTAGGCCGTAGACGCTCTGGCTGTGCACACGGCTGGAGTGAGGAAGGCGAGCCAGCAAGGGGCATGGAGGGATCATGTGATGGTGGGTTAGTTGTGAATGCTGCGTGTTTGGCTTTGAGGGTGTACATGCTAGCGGGATGCCGGATGCGGTGTGCTACAAGCGTCGATCGAAGCAGGGAGATGGCAGCATCAGGAGACCAGGCCACTGGGGCTCAGGAGGCTAGCAGGCCCTCATTGCGCGGAGCTGCTGGGCAGGCCGAGCAGCGGTAGATGGCCAAGCTTGCTTACACTTCCGCAGTCTCACAGCATGGACGTGCCATGGTGATCACATGTACAACTAGATATGCTGGATACGGTCCCGTACTGCGCGTGCATGTTGTAAGTACAGCTTTATTCGGGCGTGGCCATTGGCATGCGCCCGTCAGCCGCATCTTTGCCAGCAACAAACCCTGGCCAACAAGATGGGCCAATGTGGCCAACGCAAGGAGAAGAACAGGAAAACGAACCCATGCCGCTGTGCAATGTGTGTGCGCAAAGATGTCGCACGTCCCGAAGACCCACCAACCTGGCAACAGGCTCAAGCTACGCATGCACTCGCCCGACCCAACATACAGCCAGCAGGAATACAACAAGCCAACATACAATCATGAAATCTCGTTCACAGGCGCCTCGCATGGGCACAATGCGGTACATACACCGTCAGGGCTGGTTCCGCAGCTAGCGGTTTCCCAGGCATGGCTGAATTCAGGGCGGGCTGCGCAATGCTGGCATGGCCAAGCAATTTGCTGTGCCGTTTACTTCCCTGCCTTGCGGCATGAGCCCGACATGCAGAACTGGTCGGCCTTGCACTCCCGGCCGCACCACCCGCAGTTGTCGTGGTCATCGGTGACATCGGTCTGCAGCAAGGCATGGTTAACAACAGCAGAGGCAGCAGGGGAAAACAGCGAGGTGAGGAAAGCAGTCCATTTGCAGCCCTAGCCTGGCATGTGTGCGGTGTGCGCTGGTGGCCGTGCAGGCAGGTGTTTACATGCGGCACCGCATGCACAACGCCATTTGAGTCTGTTGTCTCACGCACAAGTGCCCTGGGTGACCTGAGTGTGTATGCATGTGCATGCTTTACCCATCAATCAACATTCAAGCAGCGCAAGCTGGGCATGCAGCAACGCACCGAGTAGGTTGTGGGAAAGGGACAGCTGTATGCGCACATGCACGCATATGCAGGCCCGCATTGTCGTGCTATGCAGTTGCTGGATGCTTACCGTGATTTCCCTGATCACACACTACTGCACACTGCACACGATTGATTGCACATGCATGTATGTACCTCAGCGCCGTTCCAGTCGGTGTTGTCGCAGTCCTTGTAGCCATCAAACGCGCAGGTCGGTGTGTAGCACTGCGTGCATGCATGCATAGCAGCAATCGCACACAGCTTAGAAGCTACACGCATTGAAAAACGGTACGCAGAAATCCACTACGAGATCACACTGGATGGCCCCATGCGTGCTCTTTCTGACACATCAATCCACCCGCCCGCTGAATGTCGGGCCTCAGTGGATTTGTTGCACGTACGTATGTGCTTCGCGCCCGCCCACTGAGTAGCATCCTTGCAGAGCTCGCTCTATTAGATGCCATGCATGCAACAATCAACGCAGGGCATGAGGCATGAGGCTGGATGGGCACGCCTCACCACAGCCCACCGCTCTCACCTTGATGCAACCGGTGACCTTGACAACGGCATCGTTGAAGTCCTTGGGGTTGGTGGGGATCTGAGGGCGGTCGTTCTCGTTGGCACGCCTGTCCTCAAAAGCCACCACAAGGGAGCGCGAGCAGTAGTTGTCGTCATCATCGCGGTGGTCAAACAGCGGCAGGAAGGTCTGGAGGGAGCGTCGGCCTCCGGTCGTGGCGTTGTAGTCAGCCGCGGAGAAGGTCGCGGCGTGGACACCGCCGTCAAAGTTGCGGCTGGCGCAGCCGGCGTAGAACCAGTCATCAACGCCCAGAGGAGGGTACAGAGCGTTGATGCAGAAGATCAGCTCTCCGGCGCCGCTTACGGTCACCGTGACCTTCTTGCCGGTCTCGCTTGCAGCTCCGATGTACTGGTCAGGCTGCGCACAGGAGTGAAAACAGGGAACACACGAGCGTGGTCTCAGAAATTTGTAATCAGTGAAATTGCTGGCTCCAATGCCTGGCTCGTGTGCCCGAGCCTACACATCCAACGCACGTCCGCGACACGCATGCCTTCACATACGCTTCACGCTGACAGGTCATTATCATGCAGGGCAGCGGGTCATACCGCTCTACACTGAAGCTTCAGACCATGGCTTATTGAACAGGCACTCTTGCACAGCAGCCAGACACAGCTCAGGTCAAGGCGTCTCCACCCAGCGTTGTGTTGTCTTGGACTGTGGAGAGGGACTGAGGCTTATGCAGGACCGCGAGTGTGCGTACGTACATACGTTACAGCGCCGTGCGTAAACCCGTTAAAGTACCTTGAGGCCATCGCGGGTCTTCTTGCAGGTGTAAATGAGGTCGGTGTATGCCGCCTCGTTCTTCAGGATCTCAACCTGCACCTTGCAGCCCTTCTTCACGTACACGCTGTTGCCGCAGGGGTCATCGGAGTCCGCAGTGGAGGGGCACGTAGGGTGCACATAGTTCTGAAAGAGCTTGTCCAGCAGGCTGTGTGACTCAGCAATACGAACGGATGCGGCCATCACCAAGGCCACCAAGGCAAAGTAGGCGAGCGCACGGGAAGTCTGTCCTGCCATGGTCTCGCTCGTCTGTTGTGCCTACAGCAGACGGAGGCACAAGCAACAGCAAAAACTTTCAGCCTTAATAAGGTGTCAGCAAGCGCCAAATACGTGCCAGGCCTAGTTCTGGGATGGGCGCAATTATGGGCGCAGCATGGGACTTGCACCGATGCGTTGCACTACCAGTTTGGAAGGGCGCAGTCATACTGCGCGGGGTGTTTCAAGCAATTGCTTCTAGGGCAGTAATTGTGTGTTCGCCCGGCCAGGCACGGTTCACGGTGTCGAGGCTGTTGACGGTCGTTAGCATGCTGCAAGCATGTCGGCTCTTGGCACCGCTCAGCAAGAACAACCACTGCAAGGCAAGGCGCTGAACGAACCGAAAAGTACACGCGTGAGCTTGACCACCTTACCTGCTCGCTCTCGTCTTACTGAATCGCTCCTTGTTGAGAAACTTTGAAGTGCTTTCTTTGGGGGTCCTCAAAGCGGCCGCGACACTCGGTGACAGAAGCGTCGATGTAAAACAATTAAATAGCAAGCGCGGTCTCGGAATGATGTGCTCGTCCGGTGCGCAAAACATACGGATTGAGCTCGAGTCCAACCGCTTGCGTGCTCGTCGAGAGCTATGCAGGACAGGATCAGTGTTCACGACTGCGACTGCTGCTGTGACAATCAAGCCAGCCAAACCAAACATGTCCTCACACACACGTAGTGTGCTTTCTTCAGGCCTGCACGTGGCGAGTGGCTTACACTGGCGCCCAGCGACCACACCGCACACATGTAAGGTCAATGTAAGGTCAACCGCTGATAAAGAACGGATGACGCGCAATACTACTGGATCGTGCACAGGTCACCAGTTGTGGTGGCGTGTTCATGAACTGAGATGGAATCAATGTCAAGCCTGTGCAATCTGAGACTTGACTGGGTTTCAGGCCGGAGCCTCAAAACTCGCCCAGCAGCCCGCAAGCGAACAGAGGTGGGAGGTGTTTGGAGGTGGGAGGTGACATCACGGCGGCCTTGTGGGAGGCATTGCTTTAGCTGTGAAGCGCTCTGAACGCTCGGGCCCACGGTGTTTTGACGTGGATTGCCTGCCCGCGCACCCCTACCAGGGAACTTGCTTGCATACGTATGTATGTTCAATTGTTCAATCATGCCACCTGCCTCGTGCCTTCTGGCCCCCACTTGTCTTGCCTTTTATGGGTCTCAGGCGTTCTGACCTTTCGTGCCCGTCGCTGCCTGCTTCTGCAGCGAATGTCGCAGCTGCGCGGATGGTTCCCGCAAAGTTCCCGCCAGTAGACGGCAGGCAGGCTCCTTCTCTCAGCGGGCAAATATTTGCAGTATGGTAGCCATCCGTAGTCAACGGGTATATATGTACAACCTGTGAATTCCCTTGCCGTGTCAGACACTCCACTGATGACACTACTCCGTGGACTACGTGCGTGGACTGCTGCATGCCAAGTCAGCGTCGAGAGAGAAATGTTACACGAGGACATACAGCCTGACGCTCAGCCCCACACCAAGCAAGCCACCAGGGCCAGTTCAGCGTTACGTTGACAAGCCAATGCTATGCATGGCGGTCCTCACGCCGACACGATTCCACAATTTTGCAGCACGACACAACCCCTGCAAGCGGCTGCAGCAGCAGCTCCCACAGAATCAGAGTGTGCCTTTACTGTCACAAATCGCGCAGCCTTGAACAGCTCAAGTCGCGCAAGGATGAAGCAGCGCATCGAAGCAATATCTCTCACGATGGAAGAGTCGCTGTAGGGTCGGTGCACAAATCATTTACTTATTTATTTATTCAGGCACTCCGAGATAGGGACATCACTGGCCGCCTCCTCAGTAGCCCCAGCAGTCACGCCCTCAGGAAAGATGCTGGATTATTCCGGTGCGTCAGTGACGCAAGTGACAAGCCACTGCTGCGTGACTGCCCCACTCTCGTGCCCAATGATGAGAAAGCGTTTGTCCACAGCATGTGGTACAGCGTATGCTCACATCAATCGGCTGTGGCAGCAAGGCCTGGTACCTGCGCACGTGCCAATCTGGCCGTCATGCGCTGCTGGCTGGATGGCAGTGCGAGCAGCTCAATCACCTGAGCTCTGGCACTGCTGATCGGACAGGTCGGCCTCACACAGCTGGTACATGACCAGCAGGTCAGCAACATACCCCAGAAAGAATGCTGCTGCATGCATGCAAGCCAGCATCAGCTGCATACATCAGCTGCATGCAAGCCAGCTGGCAGCAAGGTCTGAACAATTCCTCAGCGTTCCAAGCGGACTCAGCATGCGTTTGCCACGTCTACAGCAGACTGCAGCAAGGCACTGCAGCTCACGCCGGTCATCAACCAGTCTTCCAATGCATGTGCGTAGCTTGGCAACTCCCTCCCTCAGGCGCTCTTGTACTCGTTTTCTTGTGGCCAGTACATCATCCTGGGCATGGCGTGGGTGCACCCGCATCCTGCCACATTCTGCCATCCTGGGCATTTGCGCTCTGCCGCTGCTGGCGGGTGTGGGAGGAGACAAGCATCGGGGGTGTCTTGCTCCCAACAGGGAGCGAACAAAAAGGGTGCAAAGCATGCATGCGGATGTTCACGCTGAGTGATGCTGCCACCGTGCACTCCCAGCACCCGTGAGATGCAACCCGCCACACACACTACGATGCCAACACACAGTCAGTGTCACAGATTGGTCTCCAGTTTTGCTGTGGATCAGCTGACTGTCAGTGGTCCTATCCAGGTTTTTGAAATTCAGCTTGCATGATTAATTGATTGATTGATTGATTGCCTTGACGTGACTTGGCGAATCAGGCCATTCATGGATGGTTAGCACTTTGCAGAGTGTGCGGGTTGCATGCGTCTGGCTGCGTACGGAAGCGGCGGTGCATACACGCAGCACACTGCTGCACATAGGAAAGATGTGCTGTCGAGCCGGAAGCCCCCATTCATCAACCAGTGGTGCACATGCTGGCAGCTTCAGGTTCAGTTGAGAAAGCACTTCACAGCATGCAGCATCCCGTCAGCAATCATCTTCAGCAGCAGCAATAGCGGCAGCAGCAGCAGCATTCATGCCATGCCGCCTGCCACACGAGGTCGCTGATTGTAGCCAGCCCAATGGAGACTTTCCCCTGTTCACACGCAGATGTCATGCTGGACTGGGTGCTCCGTTAACCCACCTGTGCTGATCTACGCCACTGCACACACGACATCCACACAGGCGTGGTGTGCTACGCTGCGCATCCAGCACGTGTGCGTGGAGCGGCAGAGCGTAGCGGCCTTTGGAATTGAGGCGAGGCGCCAGCAGGCAAGTACCAGGCACCCTCAAGACGTGTCAGCCTCAAGTGACAAGCTCTGACACTCGAGCGTTGCGTTGATACGGTTGTTGGCAGGCCGGCGGTTAGGTCCCATCCCATGCATAAGTGCATAACACAAGGTAGCGTTGTCTGCATTGTATGGTACGTACACCAAAGCAACCGTACCCTGCGGCCGACAGACCACAGTGGAACCTGCTGTAGTAGCATAGTCTGCCATGCCATGTGTAAGCTCATAGCTGCTTACACACGGCCCTTGGACGATTGGAGGACTTGTTGCACCCTGGCTGTAAAGCAGCGGGGTGCGTCGTGCACTGACCCAACACAAACAAACGTCAGGGAAGTGCCTGCCAGGGCTGTGGATTAGCAGTGCTGCGCCTTCAGTCGTGTTATTGCTTGCCACTCACTTGGCTGTGTGGCTCTGCGTCTGACGTCAATGCCTTCCTGTCAGGTGGCGCGGTGGTTCCGGAGCTGACCGACCCACGATCAATGTCGCAGGCTTAACTGTGCGCCCTACCAGAGCAGTTACCAATGTGAGTACCGCGCATATTGCGCGTTTTGGAGGTAGAAGAAGAGTATCCGCATTTACTACGGGATTCCAGCAGCGACGTCTCAAGAGTGTGGCACCCCGCTGGCTGACAGATGTACCAGGGGTGTGTCATGCATTGCCTTAACAATCATTCTAAACGCCAGCAATGCATTGTGGTTTTGCATTCGGAATGCTTGCTCACATACGTGGGTGAGCGTTGCAGAGAATGGCGGGAGTCGACTGAAACGTCTGACCTGCAACAATTGGCAGGACCGGTACACAGCCTAGCTCGGAATGCTGCTGCTGACTCTGCTGGCGCATGCAGGTAATCTGCCGCCGTGCCTACTACTGTACAACTGTGATAACGGCCAACAGCGACAGCAGTGACTCTTCTGCTGCTGCTGGTGCAAGTGACCATCACTGGAGCGCCGGTTGAGCTGCCGCACACTTGACACCGGAGCGAATCAAGGTGCCCTAGAGGCAGAGGCTGCACTTGCCGAGCTGCGTGCATGGGAATGTGTGAAGCACGGCTGCTAAAAATGTACGAGGACTGGCTGCACAGTGCTGGGGAGCCCAATCAGTGGACGCCTCCACCGCCACCCGCCGCACCGGGTTGTGGCGCTGCTGCCACGGCTGCTGCAGCGCCGACACCAACAGCTACAGAACCAGCAGCACGCGCGGCGTTGGTGCCATACGCCACAGCCGAAGCGAAGCCCGCAGCAGCAGGTATCTCCCACCGGACACCACAGCAGCAGGGCGCATCCGCCATCAATGACACGCCCTCAACTTCTGCTGGAGTCGAGATAGTCGAGACCACGCCTCAACGTGACGGCACAGTACACCCCGCGGGGCGCTCGCCAACACCACCACCGCTTGCAATGCAGCAAGTGGCTCGAACTGTCCCGCCTCGGGCTGCTGCCGCTCGAGCCGCCGCGGCTTGGTCAGTCCTGGCAGGACCCCAAACAACGTCAAGCTGCGATCTGGGTGAAGCCGATCGCCCAAAGCAGGTCGCCCAAAGCAGATCGCCCAAAGTAGCTCTCAAGGCATCGAGGAGGGTGTTGGCCAAGGGCCTGAAAGGCAAGTTGGCGCTTAGTGACTTTGAGCTGCCACTCGATCAGCTCAGGAGAACTGGCAAGCACAATCAGGTGATTGTCGGCAAACTTAAGGAGGCGTCACGGGTCAGGGACGCCAGCGGTCAGCTGCTTGACTGCTCATGGTTTTTGTGCACACGCTGCCGTGAGGTCAGGTACAGCACTATAGCTCTTGAGAATCACACATGCGACGCACCGGTTGGATTGCTGCTGGCCGACCCCCCTGCGGCGCCCGCTGCAGCCGCTGCTGCAGCAGCAGAAGGGACCATGCCAGCGACCCCCCCTGCAGGCAACACAGCAGCACCACCAGCCCCAACAGGTACAAATGATGGCGCTGCTGAGGGGGCCAGTTCCGAGGTGGATGGCGGGGCCAGCCGGAAGCGACCACGCACCGATCCTGGCTTGCCCCACACGCCACCACCGCAAACTGCTGCGGGAGGCATCATCGAAGTTCAGACCATTCTGCCGCCGCTGCTGTTTCTGCAACTGCCGTTGCTGCCGCTGCCGCCGCTGATGCTGCCACTGCCGCTGCCGCAGCTGCAGCAGCAGCAGCAGCAGCAGTTGCCGCTGCCACCGCCCCTGCCGCCACAGCAGTTGCCGGCGCCGCTGCTGCTGCCGCTGCCGCTGCCGCCACAGCAGCAGCGGCAGTTGTCACTGACACCACCGCTGTCACAGCAGTTACCGCCGCCGCCGCCGCTGCAGCAGCAGGAGCAGCAGCTCGTGCCGCTGACATCGCCGCCGCTGCCGCCGCCACAGCAGCAGGTGCAGCTGCAGCAGCAGCAGCAGCCCCCGCCACAACAGTCGGTGCCCCCGGTGGAGCCTGCTGGTTGCCCGCAGTCCTTCATGCAGCGCATGTTGGAGAGTGAGGTGGCCATGCTGCGAGGCATGCTTGACGCAGCGCGGGCGCAGCTGTCCAACCGGCCGGATGAGCGGGACGCACTGCGTCAGGCGGATGCGGCGCGCGCTGCCCTGTCTGCTGAGGTGGCGGAGCTGCGTCAGCGGCTGCAGGAGCGTGAGAGCGAGGCGGAGGCTGTGCGGGCGCAGCTGCAGCATGAGGCGGAGGAGGTGAGAACACAACTGCAGCGGGAAGCAGAACAGGCGAAGACGCAGCTGTGTCAGGCGCAGGCTGATCTGGCGGATGCGAATAAGGAGCGTGAGAGGGAGGTGGGGGAGGTGTGAGGGCAGCTGCACCAGGCGCAGGCGGATCTGGCGGCAGCGAGTGAGGAGCTGGGGCAGCTGCGCGCCTTGAAGAAACGCGTGGCGGAGATGATGGGCACTTAAAGGCTCAGAGAGATTTGGGATGGTTGAAATAGTGCTAGGCTTGGGATATGAGAAGTGCATCAGCACCGTCCTCTGGAAGTCATGGTGGTGGGCGTGCAAGGTATTCACATGGTTGACTTGCATCACTTGGCCTATCTGGCCATTCATGGATTGCATCAGTGCATATGAAGTTGTGTGGGGCATTCACATGCCTTGCTTGTTTGTGTTCAGCCATTGCGTTGTGTATTACTTGTCTACCCTAGTCTAGGGCGGCCACTGCGTCCTGATGTGTGCATGCCATGCAGCCCTACCATGCCATGGATGTCTTACATCCCATGCAAGGCGGATTGGATGCGTTGATGTGTTGTTTTGTGTGTGCAGCATGGTTAGAGCAATGACGTCCTGCACCTTTCATGAACAGCCCCGCATTGCATGTATTGCATTGGCCTGCACACATTAGTGTCAAACTTGCGTGTCCCAATCCAGTCCATCTGTCTGTGTTGCGCTGCGTTGTAGTTTGCACTACATCGCCGGATGGGGTTTGAAGCGCAATCACAGCACTCCGAGGGCATGTAGCAGGCTAGCAGCCACCCGAGCGTGTGGGCCATGCACTGACCGCATGCAGATTCTAGCAATGTATGGCTTCATTAGATCATCCCCATGACCTAAACTGACCGATCAGATGGCGATCGAGCGACAGCTGCCGACAATCGGGGTGGCGGTTGATGGCAGTAATGGCAGGGACTTCGGCCTGCTAAGAGGATCAAATATCCATGCAGGGTAGGAGACCTCTCATTTAGCCCTGAAATTGTGTACTTTGCTCTTGAGGCTTATCTACTAGGTCTCTGCTGCCTTACCAAGGTCGTGTGCAAACGGTCTGCGCGTTGAGCTGACAGAGCGACGTGAGGTGCTATAGGTGCTGGCAGGCGAGCTTCAAACTCCTATAGGACGCCCGCATTTGGAGCCCTTACCGTTGATGTCGCGTCGTTGAAGGTGTTGGGGCGACCAGACCGGCACGTTGATTCGTTCAAGTAAGGTGCGCAGCATGGCTGGCGCTCTCGAGGCACTGGCAGGCCCCAACCTGCTGCTGCAGAACCTTCAGAACATGTCTTTGGTGCCTTACTGGCACAGTGTGCGGCTGAGGTGGGCGGAGCTTGTCCAACGCCAACCTGTTACCATGCCTTGAAGCGTGCAAGGCTGGGACTGTGTTGCTAGGCTTTGACTGTGCCAGGATGATGAGTATTGGTATGGCTTGCCCATGCCAGTAGTCATATGACCCATACTACCTTTATGATTGCCCACTGTTCTCACCATCCAGTCGGTGCTGCATCCCTGTGTGTGTTTGTGCACGACAAGCGCGTCACATGAGTGTGACGCCTACGCTCTCTGTGTTACTGATATTTGCTGCCGTCAACTCACTCATCTGCCTGCTTAAGTCTGCGTTGTTCTGGTTATCACAGGCGCACATCGACGCCAGCTCTGGAGCCTGGCGATGTCGCAGGCTCAGTCATACGGCCTGCCGGAGCAGTCTTCAATGTGGGTAGTGTGCATCAAGTCCTGAAATTTTAACCCGTTCACTTATGACGTAGTGACAGCGCTTTGCTGGAACCCTGCTGGCAGCGCGTAGCCAGGCCGGGTCAGCAAAATCGTGTTTTCCCTAGTCGAGGCAGTGTTCAGGCAGCACTCAGGGCCTTGTCAAACTTGGGCTGAGTTGGAGTGGGGGAACGGGCGGCAGGCTAATCATGCACAGCCGTGCATGGACCCGCGCTGGTGTGCAAGCAAAAAAGTGTTGTGCACGCATGCCGTGTGGACTGGCAAGGGCGCTCGGAGGGCATTACTAAACACACCAGGCCCACGAGCCCGCCAACGCACTGCACTTATCTCAGTGTGCAATGGCCCTAGACTGCAAGGTTGTTGTCACGAGTGCTTTATCTTGTTTCGCAACCCCATTGTCTGCTACAATGCATTCGCAATGTGGGCGTGCACGTGATGATTAGCGAACCAACCAAATCATGTGCATGTGTGTTGCAGGGAGTGGCGGGAGTTCATTGGCGATGTGTATGTGCAACAGCAGGCGGCGCTGCCTTCCTCGGGATTCAGTAATGTCAGACATGCTATCGCTTCAACCGAATTCGCCGGACCAAGCGGCGGCGTCAGCGGCGGCAGCAACATTTCCGCTGCTGCTGGTGCGAGCGGCCATCACGGCGGCACCCACGGCTCATCAGCTGCTGCAAACTTGACAGTATATGCGAATCAAGTGCCGACAGAAGGCACAGAGGCAGAGGACGGTATTGCCGAGCTGCGTGGGAAGCGTGACGCGTGCCTGCTGGCGCGGTTTGAGTACTGGCTGCAAGGCGCTGCCGAGCCCGATCAGTCAAAGCTCCCAGCATCGCCCGGCCCACCACGCTGCGACGCTGCCGCCAGGCTATTGGTGTTGGCTGCTGCAGCGCCGACGCCAACAGCTACAGAAGCGCCAGCACATGCGGCTTTGGCATCATCCGCCACCGCCGAAGCGCAGCCCGCAGCAGGAGGCACCTCCCACACGCCACCTCCGCAGCAGGGCGCGTCTGCTGCTGCCATCAAAGCGCCCTCAACGTCTCATGGAGTCGAGACCTCGTCTGACGAGTATGACGACGCTGAACACTCTGCGGAGCGCTCGCCAACACCACCACCGCTTGCAACGCAGCAAGCGGCTCGGGCCTCCGCGCCGCCTCGAGCCAGCGCGGCTCGGGCCGCCACGGCTTGGGCAGCCCTGAGAGGAAGACAAACATGGCCGCCCGAAGCAGAAAGCCCGCGGTCACCCAAAGCAGATCGCCCAAAGCAGATCGCCCAAAGCAGATCGCCCAAAGCATCCCAACCAGATCGCGAGGAGTCAAGGCAGATGCTGGCCAAGGGCCTGAAAGGCAAGTTGTCGGTGACTGACTTTGAGCTGCCGGCCAATCAGCTCAGGAGAACCGGCAAGCACAATCAGGTGGTTGTTGGCAAGCTCAAGGAGGCGTCACGGGTCAGGGACGCCAGCGGTCAGCTTGTGAACTGCTCCTGGTCGCTGTGCACACGCTGCTTGGAGGTCAAGTACAGCACTGTAGCTCTTGAGAATCACACATGTGACGCGACGGTTGCGCTGTTGCTGGCCGACCCTCCTGCGGCGCCCGCTGCAGCCGCTGCGACAGCAGTGCGCACCGCGCAAACGACCACCCCTGCAGTCAACGCAACAGCACCACCAGCGCCAGCAGTTGTCAAGGCTGAAGCTGCTGAAGGCGCCACTTCCGAGGTGGATGGTGGGGCCAGCCGAAAGCGATCACGCACCGATCCTGGCCTGCCCCACACGCCACCACGGCCAGCTATTGCTGGAGACATTGTGTATTCTCAGCCCATTCTGCCGCCGCAGCGGCCTCCGCCGCCGCCGCTGCCGCCACCGCCGCAGCAGCAGCAACAGCCGCCCCCGCCGCCGCCGCCACCGTCAGTACCCCCCGCGGAGCCTGCTGGCTGCCAGCAGTCCTTCACTCAGCGCATGTTGGAGAGTGAGGTGGCCATGCTGCGAGGCATGCTTGACGCAGCGCGGGCGCAGCTGTCCAACCGGCCGGATGAGCGGGAAGCACTGCGTCAGGCGGATGCGGCGCGCTCTGCCCTGTCTGCTGAGGTGGCGGAGCTGCGTCAGCGGCTGCAGGAGCGTGAGAGCGAGGCGGAGGCTGTGCAGCAGGAAGCGGAGGGCTTGAAGACGAAGCTACGTCAGGCGCAAGCTGAGCTGGCGACGGCGAGTGAGGAGTTGGTGCAGCTGCGCGCCTTGAGGAAGCGTATGGCGGAGGTGTTGGCTGTGTGATGATTTGTTTGAGCGAGCTGGGATGGCTTGGGATTACAGGAGTGTGGGCAAGCGCATGCATAGTCATCGCCAGGGGTATTCTTTTTTCCAAGGACTCGACCAGGCAATGTCCTGGTGGACACGCAAGTGGAGGTGTGTACTTTGTACCTCGCACATACTAGTCATTACAGCATGCATGCATGTTGACAGCAGTATCCCTGTACCGCCTGTGTACTGCCTGCGTACCGTACCGCCTGCATGTGAGCTGTGAGTGTAGTCAATGCACTGTGTCCGTTCCAGGCTGGCCGTTCAGCCCTGCCGCATGCACGGCATCCAGCATGTGAATGCAGCCGTTCACGCGCTGATGGCATGAGCTCATAACATATGCTCATATCGTTCAAACGCCGTGTATCCTTGTGGGTGACAGCACCAAACCTGGTCTCCTTGTTGCGCTGCCGGCCTCGCGCGTGCTACATTCACGTACTTTATATGCCTAGGACTGTGATTTTTCTTGCCTACCGCGCTGCGGTTGGCGCTGGGGCTGGTGGCCCTCCGTGCTGTACCGAGTCATATTTTGGGACGACCTGCTGACGGCGGGACGAGCGACATGCATGGTGCCCCGGAATTTGGCATCCTTATGCCATAATATGGAGCTTCTTAACAACGCAGCTTGCCAGATAGGTCTTCAGTTTTGACCATGGATCAGTTGATTGTCAGCTTTCACTGCAGGGTTGTCACATAAGGGGGCATGCATCTGGCTGTGCATGCTGGCTTTTGCGTATGTACGCAGCACAGTGCCGCAAATGAGGAAACGCACACGGTCTGAGAGCCGGAAGCTTCGATGCAGTAACCAGGGTGCATTTGCTGGCAGCTGCAGGTTCAGCTGCACAATCACTGCAGCATGCTGGGAGCAGTTGCGGTGAGGCAGACAGAGATGCGGTGAGTCCAGGACAGCGTCACCTCAGCATGATCATCGCCACAGCAACCCAAACCTCGCATGTGTGCACGGCCCAAACGCGGCAGCTGTCAGACGCGCATGCAGCGCCTGCGGACGCCGCTGCACAACATAATTCGCACTGCTGGGCGCACTTATATCTGCATGGAACAAGAGTAATCATCTTCATGGGCAGCCGCATTCCTGCCAATTTGCCATGCTGTTGGGTTGTAGATGCTCCAGCAGGTGATGATGGCCCCTAGGCTAAGCCCCAGTGAACTTGCTGCGCAATTGCATTACTTTAGCCCCAATGCCGTCGCTTGCTCAGATGGACTGGCTGCAGCAACGTCGCATGCCTTGCCGCAACACATGGCGGATGACGCTGCGTGTCTGGGCTGATGCCATGAGTTTGGTGTGGCTGCACGATTGGCCGCCCGCCGGTGAGACCGGCGGACAAAGCGTTTCCCTGCATGGATGCGAGGACAGGGACTGAAGAAACCCATGCTGCTGCCAGTTGCTGACCAACAGCAGGGCAACAGCGGTGATGATGGCGGAAACAATCATGCATGGGGCCGCAGTGGGTGTGATGGCTGAGACAGTGAAAGGTGCATGCATGCATGTCTGAGCCATTATTGCACTGCAGTTGTCACGCACAACGCGCATGCCCGACCGCGTACGTATGAGCGCATGCGCATGTGGCCTGCTCAATGCACCCAGAAAGCTGATGCAAGATGCGTATACAATCCACTTGATCAATACCTTGCGGAGGGCTGACTGGGAGTCCATGCGGGCCCTGTCTCAAAGGTTACCCAAGGTTATCCCGTATGCGCCACCTGTATGCATGGCGCCCAGCGGCCTGCCTGTGCAGCTCGGCGCCGCTACACTCCTGCACCGCAGCGCGTACAAGCAAGGCGCGACCACTCTTGCAGTTGTTGTTGCTTATTACCCTCGGCCGGCCGGCCAGCGGCTTGCAGCGGTCCTCTGATGGGATGTCAGAGAAGGTGGCTTTTTTGTTTTTGCTTCTTGGTGTGGAAGCCTGCATGCGCGCGCCCCCTGCTCCATCCGCCACAGCTGCACCAAACCTGTGTGGCTGGTACACACCTGGTCAAACTGCTGTCAACCAGCATGACACCGGGTGGGGATGGGGGTGAGAAACTGCAACCTTTGTGTGATGAACTTATGCTGTGTCAGGAGCGTGCCGGCCGAACGGCCCATGCCCACCCCAGATGGTCCCGTTGTATGTGCGTGTGTCGGCGGGCGAGTCTGCCTGTACATACGCATGCAGCATGCAGTGCTGGTCGAGCGACTCATCAGCACCGCCGCCCGTGTGGCACTGCCTTTACTTCTGCCGCTATGTCCTTGCCCGCGTTAGCCTGGCAGCTCAGTCAGGGTGGCTAGAGGGAGGGAGCCAGCGCACACAAGTGCCATACGCGCGCAGCATGCAAGCGCCAAGCACTGCATTATTTGCCTGGTAGGGTGTGTCACCCAGGTGTCACCTACCAAAGCTGCCCGCTGCATGGGCAACGTGCTGAACGCAACAACAGGCCACGCTCCAGGCAGTACCATGTTCACAGAGCCTGAAAGCATGAGTTTCAGGCAGGGGCTTTGTGCACCAACAGTCATGGGCGTGGTCTGGTTAGTCACCGCATGTGTAACACAGTGCCCTGCCCGCGAGTGCTCCAAAGCATGAATACAAGAGAGGAGCGGATCATAGGCCTTTTCGTCAGGGCGTGTGTCGCTCGCCCCAGGGGTGTGTCCCCTGCTTCAGCATGCATGTGTTGATGCGCAGCTGCTGAGGTTTTGCTGTATAAGTACCAGTAGTCTCCTTGCAGTCCCATACTTATTTGAAGGTATCACCCAACGGGCCACACATATATACATGCGCACCAGAAGCTGGGAGGCGCATCGCACACCGTTTGCAGCATGTCCATGCGCGCGCCACTTTTCGCCGAGAACGAGATGCTGACACGACTAATATTGGACTCATCAAACGGCGTCCGGCCGCGTGAGTGGAATCGTGAGTGGGCTGGATTCGGAGCACTTCCCGTTTTGCTATACTCATCGACAATCCGGGTATCAGTACTGGAATGGCGCGCACCTACCAGTCAGAACCTGCGTAAGGGAAGCGTCCGCTGCAGTTATCGCAAACAAACAAGCCCACAGGAAGCAGATGTATGGAGCGGATGCACATAAAAGAATGACAATAAACCAAGAACCAAGCCTGCAACGTCTCAACTCCTCTCGCTGGCCTGCTGGCGCCGCCTGGCGCTCACTACGCTCACTTGTGCAGGTCACACATGCCCTGCGCGCGAGAGAGCTGCTCTGCCTGAAGGCCTGAAGGCCTGGAAGCCGTCACGTCTTAGTGTGCAGTCTATTGAATTGCAAGGTTGTATGAGGTGTGAGTACAGCCAGGTAAAGTTTTGGTGTACATCCAGGTCATATCCAGCCACAGCCCGACTGGTCACACCAAGCAGCAGTGTCGAGCGAGCTCAAGGGGGCTTGCCGAAATCGCAAAGAGCTCAGGATATGGTCGGGCGCTTGTATGTTATCATCTTCGGTGCCTTGGAAAAGAAATCGCATTTGAGGGCGTTAGTTGATATCCACTGCATCCCGTCGCCAAACCTGCCGTGCAAAGGTGGTCCGATGCAGTCCGATGTCACACGCATGTAACTGCTTGAGAGACAAACACCATCAGTAGTGGTCGCACTGGTGCAAATTGCATGTTCCGGTTTTCGTTTTGTCGAACAAAGGGGTTGCCAGCCTCAGCGTGTGGCATACAGGCACATACAGGCACACACTAGGAGTCCTCTCCCAGCTTAGAAGCATGCTACCGGTCACAGCACACGCTATATGTCTACAGTAGCACTGGATTTTTTTTTTCGGACGGGAAAGGTTACATAGCGATGGCTCCGCTGCCGAAGCAGGCAAGAGCAGGACAGGCAAGGCCGACCCCCAGCACCCTCAGAAAA
>BDDA01000686.1:0-17249 GCA_001662385.1 Chlamydomonas asymmetrica
TGTGTGTGTGTGTGTGTGTGTGTGTGTGTGTGTGTGTGTGTGTGTGTGTTGTGGCCTTGCCTCTGTTGTCCCAGTGCTTGTTGTAGCCGGTCGTCCTGCTCCCCACCAGGCTTCTTTCGCACACACCGTGTGAGCGTGCTTGCATGCAACGGAGGGTGCATGTGTGTTGCTTAGTGTGTGCCATTATCATAACGACATGTGATAGTGTGACAGCTTGCCGCGCAACCCCACGGGGCATGGCTCCCAAAGTGCGCACCTATAGAGCTGTTTCATGCATTCACACCTCCGTCCAGCCTGCACTCCTGATATAGTGATACATCAGTGCTATTGGTACAGGTGACGGCACTGATATGCTGCACATAAGACTCAGTCCGAGCATGCTTGATGGGAGGGAGCTGCAGGATGCACGACCCTGGCTGCGCTGCAAGCGGCTGTAACAGTGACCCTCCTACCTGATGCGTCGTCATCGTCATTGTCATCGGCGCTACCACTGTCCCCCCTGCCGCCTCCCTCGCCGCCGTCCGCGTCGCCCTTCCGGCTGGCTGCGGCCAGCGCGTTGCTGAGCGTGCGGCTGATGCTGCGTGCGGTCGTGCAGTGCGAGAGCGTGGACGGCGACGGCGGGAGCGACGAGTCCGCAGCCGACGCCCGCTTGGCTCCGGAACCATCAAGCCCATCACCCGAAACCACCGCTGACAGATCCAGCTCCAAGGGTGCCGGTGGATAATCACTATTGGCATGATCATCGTCGTCATCGTCATCATCATTCCTGCCGTCATCCCTCTCCTTGTAGCCATACTTGTCCAGTAGGGCGCTAAATGCCCCCCTGGACTCCTCCGCTGCCTTGCAATCCTTCAGCACTCCCTGGTTTCGGCATGCATGCAGCGCCACACATACCGGACAAGAACAGATGATCATGCGATCACGTTTACATACGGGTCAAGTGCACAACACACCTGTGTAACACCCACCCCCGAATGAAGCAGTGTATGCGCAGGCAGCACAATCGGGTGGTGGGCATTACTGATAAATGGCACGGCTTTGCCGCTCAGCCATTGATCGCACCTGAAGCAGGTCTGCGTAGTCTTTTGGGGCCACCCCTTGAGCCCACAAGTCAGCCAGCTCAAACAAGGCATCAAACAAGTCCGGATAGCTCATCGCGGAGTGCCCCTGCAGTGCACAGGGCAGCGGAGGAAATGAGCCTGAGCAGCGTGGCAGCCACGCTTCTAAGGGTTGGCATGCGACGCTGACCAAAGACCTCACTGCAAAGCCTGGGCCAATTCCACGCTACAGCGCCAAAGCCTATCCCGCCATGCACACGGGGCGGGTGAATGCACGTGGCAGGGAGGGCTGTCCGAACCTTGCTCAACGCACCTGCGGGCATCTGGTGTGCCGCAGCACCATCACTGCAGTACAGTTGACCTGGTCAGATTGCTCAGAACGCAAGCAGACTTACCTTGGAATCTGCCTCCCAGTCCTCCAACGGATCGTAGTCTGCATCCACCTCCAGCCCAAAGCGAGGCAGGAGCTCCTGCAACACAGTACAGTAATGCGCAGGCTCCGGTTGCACGAGGGTAGGTAACGCCATGTCATCGCCTAACTGAGCATAACAATGGCTGGGGCAACGTACACCTTTGTGTCGCACCAGGCGGCTGGCTGCTGAGCACAGCCGGTCCCGACCTCAGGGGGTCAAAACACACGCAAATCATGGCGACCTATACCAACCCAACTCGCTCACATACGGTACTCCGCTTGTGATGGTGGGCGCGGCTCAGGCTGCTGACTTGGTTTAATTCAAGTGTGAATATTGCATGTGAGATGTGATCTGTGAGGCTCGTACCTCCTGGATCAGTACTGCCATGGCGCAGTACGCTTCCCGGCTCAGCCGCCCGGTAGGCACGTGAGCGCGTGGCGATGCTGACGAGGCGCCTGAGGATGGGCGGGTGGGAGCAGCAGCGCTCGACGCTTGAGGCTGTGGCTGTGTGCGCGCCAAGGCCTGGGTCATGCTGCGGTCGAGACCCGCGTGTTTCGGCAACCACTCCCACCACGCCCGAATAGCGGTCACGACCTGTGCGAACAGAGGAGAGCAGATTGTGTGCGCAAACCAACGTTAGGATAGCTCATGCATATGTGAGCGGCCCAACGCACAAGACCGCTTGCAATAGAGCTGCTGCGCAGGTGCAGGTCCTGCCTGAGTAGCCTGGCACAGCCCAGCAGCACGACGGGCCCAATCTGCAGCCTGCAAACCGTTGAGCTTGTGTCGCGTCAAGGTGGCTGATCTCAAACCAGGTTATGCACCCTTGGCAGCATGCATGCATGGTGGCATCACTAAGCAACCACAGTCGCTGTGCTTTAATTGCATGCGCAATACGGCGTACCTGCGGGTCGTGCCGAGTTGCATGACGGCGCTTGAGCATCTCTGGAGTGTACAGGTCAGCGTTGCCCTGCTGAAGGTAGTTGATTGACCCAAGGTCGGTCTTGCTGGACACCTCCAGGGCCACGTTGAGGTGGCCACTGCGGGCCTGGCGTCGCCGAGAACGCACACAGCATTTGCGGGGCATCATACGCAGTGGATGGGGCCGTGGGAGCATAAGTAAGAGCAATTCTATATTATGCATTATGCAGTTAAACCTGTGCAAACGATGTTGCCCTGGTTGCTGTACAAGGCTTGGAGCACAGGCTCGGCCCTTCTACTGAAGGGCGGACGGAGCACAACCTCAAGATAGGCACACAAATACCAGAGCCTTCCTCTCCTCCTGAGTGCATGCAGTATTGCAGAGGTTTACCTTTTGGATTGCATTCTTGCTGCCATCCTCGAACTCCTGCCTATCCTGTCGTGCAAGCGCCACAGCCCTGGCAGTTGAAGCAACACCGCAACAAGCGCGAAATGTCAGAACCATGACGTCGTTATGCATACCGAACTTATGGTCCGGTTCTTCAGGTGTGTCTATGCAGCGTTCATCACCTTATGTGCTTTTCCGGCAAAACCAAGGGCAACCTGCAAGCAGGTCGCTATTGCTAAGACCGACAAACAACAATTCTATGCTTAACGTAATCAACCTCCCTATTTGCATGTAGTCCCTGCTTACTACAAGTATGTGCAGCTGCCTGCAGTCACAGCGTGGTCAGCTCACCTGAAGATTCCTTGAACGGCTCCTCGTATTTTGTGCCAACGCCTGTGTGCAGCGTTGAGCAAACCACCTGCCAGGCCTCTCTTGCGCTGCACATGTGTGCTAGCTGATTGGAGCGATGGGATGCCTGGTATGTCCTGGCCTTGCCCACACGCTTCATCACTGATGTTCGCCTCCCCCAACACCGCTGTGATTGCGCTCTGCGGCTGTGACATGTCCCAGCGCGCACTATGGCTGCCTAATGAGTACTGCACAGGACAGCAGGTGTGTTCAACACCTTCAGAAAGCTCAGACTTTAACCGCCCAGCATGTTAACCAGCCGTGCAAACATAATCGAGGACCGGCGTTGGTCTGCATGCCAGTCTCATTTGCGTTACACTTGCGTTATACTGTATGCAGGAGTATGAGTGCTTTGGTCAAAGTGTCTATTATACTTGTGAAATCCTCACGCAATGTGGTGTGTTCTTGTCAAGCTGTATTGAGTGGGCGATTGGTGAAGTGGCGAGGAAGAAAACCCAGCAGCACACGCCAAATTTCCATGTGCTGCAGCTGAAGCAAAAACCTGTGCATGGAGGCTCAAGTGCAGAAGCGCACGAGGATACACATGAAGGCCCCCCCCTTACTACCCTAGTACCCTACTTAACCCCCGCCCCACCCGCCTAAAACCCTCGGCCATACATGCGTTCCTGCATTTGAACATGGCCGGGGGGTTGCCCTGTTATGCAACCCAAGCGGCAAGCTGACACGCCGCACAAATGCCTGTGGGTGTTGGTCACGTGGTTGCCTGTGATCCTCAGTTCTACATGCATGCAGGTTCCTTCCAGGGACACTGCAGCACATTATCAATGGTGCCCGCGCAGCAGCCAGCTGCAAGCAAACGACCCTGGGCTGCACTGGGCATGCAAAGCATGTGTCCCGCAAGTTGGTGTCCGTGTGTTGCAGTCAGTGGATGCAGAGCATCGAGTGACGGGTGGGATGCATTCAGCAACTCTTGATGGACGACACACCGAATGACAGGCTGAAAGCAAGGATAATCCGTGCTGGTGCTCAAGGCGGGAGATGCCAAATCGCGGCCTGCCTGAACCCTGCAGCCCCGATCACCCAGGGACAGGGCGGGCTCAGGACACGGCCGAAATCTTTTCAAGGTTTGCAAGGTCAACGCAAGGAAGCGCGAGGCAAGCAGGTACGCGCCCAACGGCAACCATGGACCCAGTGACCAGGTGGATGACGGCTGCATGGCAGCACATGCACACGTACTACACGTACACTGTTGCAAGCAGGCTTCAACACCTGTGGTGTCTCGATGCCGCAGGCAGATGAAGTCTGTGCACACGCAATGCAGAGGGGAAGGGGAAAGGCGGCGAAGGCGGACGGGAGGGCAGGCTTAGGGCCTGCAAGCCCCCACCCGCACACAGCCATGCTCCAAAAAACCCCATGCAACAAAGCGTTACCCATCGCGGCGCTCAGCGGGCGTCCTGGCCAGGGCGGCCTTGTAGATTTGCACAGTCACATAAATAGTAAGCATGTACAGCGCTGAAATTCTGTGTGTGTTGGCACATAGCAACGCACTTCACAAGGTTTTCGGGCACAGTGTAGCATGTTTTCCAGCACTCGCTTGTGTCTGCCTCTTCACTTTTCGCGCTGCGTGTCTGAGCATGTCACCAGAATGGGCATACGCCCATGCACACCCCAGCAGCCCTGTCTTCTCACTTTGCACTTTTAGGTCCACTTGCTTTTTGTGAGGTCCAGGCGTGAATATCACGGTGCGCGACAAAGGACATCAAGGGAAGATTGTGAGACATGAAGCCATCCTGAACAGATACCACTCCGTTTGGTAAGGCACTTGCACTTGCACTTACTTAGTGCTTGGGCTGCAGCCACGAGATAGTGTATGACTCAGTGCGTATGGTTTCGGCAATCCCTTTCCAAGCAACGTTCCAGGCTAGGATGTAGGCGCTGGAAAAACAAAAGAGACCGCGTGCACCCGATTGGCAGGCTTCCGTTCATGCACCGTGTTTTGGGCTGTCATTTGGGCTTGATGTTGCGTTTGCGATGAGCTTCGCTTTCGGTCATCCACGCTCGCAACCCAAAGCGTACGTGTGTCCCGACACTAGTGGAGTGACGATGGTAGCTGCATAAACCAGCATAGACGGGGTCTGTCTGTCGCTCACAAACTCCTGCGTTGGCACAGAGAGGTTGAAGTCAGGCGGCACAGTCACATCATCGGGGAAGGAAACACAAGTTGTTTGTTACTCAAAGAGCGTTCGAAACCTATGGAAGCCGTTTCTCGCTCAACTTGCAAGGTTATATGCGTTGCCGATGACGGAAGGGGTTGGCTCTTAAGGACAACACGCGCCGCTAGGGCCAATTTAAAGCCACCTAGACCCCCCCGCAATCATATTTGCCTCGATGGCCGCTGAGTGGGAACTGCGGCTGCACGGACATCACCAGGCTGAAGAACACTCCGTCTGCCAAAACACACGTTCCAGCAACTATACACATCCGCCAACTCACAGCAAACACGTACAAACCTAAGCTTCAAGCGCCATCATGCAAGTTTCATCACTTTGGCTTTCAGTGCCCATGAGAGTGTAAAGCACTAGCGACTGGCATGGGCTGGGGAAGCGCATGGTTGGAGAGTGGACTGCGGAAGACCAAGGGTGAGTGCACTACCGCCTGTGATATTGTCGGGACGCGTTAAAGTTTTTGGAGGCATGCCGCCCTGGCAAAGTTCTTGGTGGGGTTGGATGGCCAGTGTTGAGTGCGGACACTCGAGCCACGCGCTCCTGTTCCCACCACACCAGGGGAATGATATGGGGTTGCTTGTGGTACAGGGTCTGGGCGCCTGGCTCTAACTTTCTTGCTTTCTCGAGTCGCTGCAGAGTCTTGCTCTGGGGCTCACCATGGTGATGACCAAGCACCTACAACTCGGCCGCCCTCGTGTGGCCCTTCTTGGTTGGCCACTTTGGGGCGGCTCCGTAGGTCCGTCGATGTCCACTTGGTCAAGTCATATTTCAAGGTGCGACACAGCACACTTGCTCGGGTCGAGGGGGCATTTCTGAGACGCAAAACGAGGGGCTGCAAAAAACTCACCCTGCACTGACCGTCGCCCTCGCGGCGAGTAGTGCAAGGTGTAGAGGCCGCAGAGCATTTGTGAACAGCGTCTAGCAGGTGGTCTTGTCGTCCTGGGGTCGTGTGACGGGTCCAAGCGCTCTAGCTGGGCGCCGCGGTCATTCTTTGACACCAGGGCCACGCCAACAATCGACCTGCTGTGCGCCTGCAGATCGACCTCGCATTCACACAGAGCTTGAGGCACACCAACGCCAGAGAGCGGATTGATGCCCTGACAGCAGGCCTGGTGGACACCAGTTTGGTGGACTTCGCGGGGTGAGTGTGCATATGAACGGGCCGTTTTCAATCGTTTGATGATGGCATGTGTGGCTTGCCTTCATCACCATTCCTGCTGAGGCACCTTGCTCAGCCACGCTTTCTCGCGCTTGATCACTGCTGCTATGCAGCATCTGCCTCGTCAACGCACCCAAGCGCACGTTTGGCGTGGCGTCGCTCAGCGGGCCCGGCAAGGAGCTCTTTCCGCAGTGCCTGTCGCACAGCAAGGGCGCCAAGCAGCTTCAGCGGCAGCCAACACGGCTCAACTTTTTCACACGTTCTGCTTTTGCCATTGATGGCTCAAACTGGGCCGTTGAGGATGTCGCCAACAGCTGTGCGCCATGGTACTACGATTGCACAGATACGGTGTATGGCCTCCCGAAGGAGGCAGGCTGGCTGCAGCGAGCAGGCATGCGGTCAGTGCTTGCACTGCCCTGCATCTACGACGGCGCAGTGCAAGGCGTGCTGCTGGTCGCCACGCGGCTCCAGACAGTCGACCACCTGTGAGTTCGGCGGAATGCCACGCGGGCGCTGCCAGCACCGTTTTGAATGTTCCTCTGGAATTAGGCTTGATGCCAGTCCGCGTGATAACAGAATTGCTGTGCTGGGTTTGGTTTGCTGTGGCACACACATGAACGGGTCATTCGCGCACACAGCTGGCGCTCACATGACGTTGAGCAGATATAGTGCTGCCTGAGAAATGAACCACTGAGCATACACAAGAAATGATGGACATAAACATTTACCATGTGTGCATGTATATGCTTTGCTGTGCCGAATTGCAGACTGCTGCGGAAGCTTGAGGAGCTGTGTTACAGCGTGACACCGTTCATTGTCGACGCCCTGCACGAGCTGCAGCCCACGCTGACGGACGCCCAGCTCGTGCAGCGGTTTGAGAGCGTGACAGACTTCGCCCACTCGTTGCTATGGGAGATGCAGACGCTCGACCGCAAAGTCCACTCGAACCTGCAGCGCTCGGCAGATGCCAAGGCAGTGAGCAACCACAAGGATACCTCGACAGCCTGCGATGACCTTGCGGCCTCCCTGGACATGCTGGGCTGCGGCTTGCCGCCCCCCGCTGCAGAAGCAGCCACAGCTGGCACAGTCAAGGACTGCTCCACGCTGGTGTATGTGGACGCTGCCGACGGAAGCAGCCGCAACCAGCGCATCACCTTGGATAAGCTGCAGCAGCCGCAGCTGCAATCGCAAAGAGGGGCCGCGGCCTCCGCCAACACCAACAGGCAGACGGAGCTGGGTTATGTGCAGGGCAAGGCCAGTACACACCAGGACTGCCAGCGGCCGTTCAATATGGCGTGCTTCCAGGCCGCAGCACGGCAGCAGCCTGCCTGCGCCTCTGGGCGAAGCAGCGGCGAGTCACAGGAGGCGGCCTCGGCTAGCAGCGCTGACGCGTGGCACCGGGAGCAGCAAGCGGCCACACAGGCGCAGATGCAGCTGGAGCAGCAGCACGCGCAGGACTTGCGGCACCTGGGCCTGGTGCCGCTCCCTCAGCTACAAGAGGTGCAGGAGGAGATTGACCGAGAGCTTCTGCTTGAGCAGAGCCCTCCGTTAGACCAGAGGGAGCTCTCTGCGGACCTGGCAGCGTTGTTCAGCCCAGTGCGCGTCGCGCTCCATGGCAGCAAAGACAAGCCACGGACGGAGGCGTCCCCCTGCTCTGCTTCTGGTGCGCGCCAACAGTTCGCGCCTCAAAGCCAAGACGCGACCTCTGTCGCATGTGTTTCGGGGCCAGGCGTTTGTTCTACGCAGAGTGCTGTGTCGTCGCCGCCAGAGGGCCTGATGTCTGCCACCGCTGCCCGCTGGGCGTCGCCCTTCACGGCCGCGAGCGCCGAGACAGTATCGTTCAGCCACGCGCACTGCAGCAACGCAAGCTGCTTCAGCAGCCCCACGGGAGGGTATGATCACGCTGACAGCACGCCGACGAGTGCTGCCGCCCGCACCCTCACTATGTATCAGTTCTACGCGGACAGCACCCCGAACCCGGTTGCTGAAAGTTCTCCAGCAGCAGCACAGGTAGCAGCTGATAACTCGGCCGCTGGAGGAACCTGTGGTGCTGCCAACAACACGGCTGGAGGGTTGGATAGCTGCACCCGCAACGGTGCATCAGCGGGCCTTGTGGCGTCCGGGCCCTTGCCGCCGCCGGCCGCAGACCTCGCCCGTGACCGCCTCGCTGCGCTCACAGGCATGGCCTTGACCAGCAGCAGGCTGGCCCGGGAGCCCGACGCGCTGCGTGTGCAGCAGGCGGGCGCCACGCAGCTGCAGCAGCTCGGCCTGGGCTTGGACGGCATCGTCCCCGTGATGCGGCCCAATAGCCTTGCGTCGTCGCTGGCAGACGGCCCGCCGGGTCTCCACGAGTGCGATTTCATGACGGAGGCCGGCGCCAGCTCCACCGTGGGCAGTATGCGTGGTGACCCTACCAGCCTCGGCGCAGCGCCGCTGTCGTGCCGCTCGCAGGCGGACATGAGCTATAAGCTGATGCTGACGCGGGGTGCGCCCATCTCGCCGTCTGTGGACAACGGCACGTTTCAGTCACAACGCGGCTCCGCCAGCGGGCCCATGAACTCTCTCCTGATGCAGCTGCAGCTGCAGCAGGCCCAGCAGCAGCAGCAGCAGCAGCTGATGCAGGCGGTTCCGGCGTCAGCCACCAGCAGCCGCACCGGCGGCCCCGCCGGGACCAGCAGCACGCAGCTGCCCCCCGGCCTCTATCACAGCTATTGGGGTAGCGGGCAAACGGACAACAACAACAACATGAGCCGATGGAGTAAGGACAGCGCGGTTGCTGCCGCCGCGATGTGGAGCACGGAGGCAGCGGACGCAGTGTCTGCGGCAGCGCAGTGGTCTGCAGGGCAAGTGCAGGGGCAGGGGCAGGGCGGCCTGAGGGGCGCAGCACGCGCGGCAGCAGGCGCACACGGGTCATCTCGGAGCGTCGGTTACCACCTCACATACACAACAGCATCCTCCTCCACCCAGCATGCAGCCGGCCACCCAAGCCAGCCTCAGCACCACCCGCACCATGACCAGCCTTTCCCGGTTTACCGGCCCGGCCAGGCTGCTGCGTACAACCTCGCGATGTGCAAGCCTCAAGACCAACACCGCCCTGCCACAACGCAGCAGCAGCAGCAGCAGCAGCAGCAGCAGCTGTATCGGCACGCGCAGCAAGGCGAGCAGCAGGCAGCGGCGCTGGCAGACAACTCCCCGGAAGCGCATCTCGCGCTGCAGGCGGAGCGGCGTGCACTCGTTCAGCTGCGCGGCAGCCTGTGCCGCACCCCGCTCCTCGCCTGCCATCCCGAGCAGCCGCCGCTCCAGCACCAGCACCGGGCCCAAGTGCAGCAGCCACAGCAGCCGCAGCAGCACACAGCGGACGCCTTGTATGGCCGGCGGGAGGGCTCCTCACGCGTGCCCCTGCTGGCGGCCTGCTGCGAGCCTGCAGAGCAGCGGCAGCAGCCGCCGCGGTCTGACTGGGTGCAGCCGCTGCCTTCGCCCGTGGCCGCGGGGTGCACGGCATCCCCCCATACCGCGCAGCTGCAGTTTCCCTTCCCCCACGCCTGCACCAAGGCCGATGCCATGCCCAGCCACGCTGGCGCGGGGCAGTGGTACGACGACTTGCAGCCACAGTCGCCTGAGCTGGCACGGCAGATGCGCAGCCGGCGGTCTGACTCGGACAACGCCCTGCCCATGGCGTCCGCCCTGGAAGCGCCAGGCAGCTTCTCGCACAACCAACAGCTGCACAAAGTGGGCGCCACCGGCGGCGAGCGCCACGACGATGACGTCCCCCGGACCGCGTCCCGCCTCCAGCGCCAGCAGTCGTCTTCAGAGGCGTTGTTGGACACGCTTACGTCGCGCACCGGCTCGCGCTGCTACACGGCAGGCGGGCGTACCGCAGGCGGTTCCGGAGCCATTGGCTCACACACGCAGGACAACTCCCAGGCTTGCATGCTGTCCAGCGGGCAGGGCGGGGCGTTTCCCAACGTGTCTTGGGGCGTTGGCTCGCTTGTCTCCACCCTGCCTGGCAGCAATGGCGTGGGATGCGCTTCGTGAAGGCCAGACAAGCGGCGGCTGCAGCATCCGCATCCACCCGGCCAAACCATGCCCTGGGGGCGTGCTTCTGCTTTTCAATGTTATCATTACCTATAATAATCATTGCATGGTGTTGGTCGTACGGGTTATCCGTCCATTTTTGGGGCATACACGTTCACAGTGTGCTATGCCCTAAATCATACGACTCAGAACATATCTACGCATGCGGCTGTATACGTGCAATGCTTGGGCGTCAACCATTGACGACGGTTTGGCGCCGTCACTGTGGCTGGGTAGTCCTCCTCACTTAGTCGTGTACTCGTGTACCCCTGCCTATTGAACCCGTGTACGCCTCTGCTGCTCACGGATGTAGCCCGCTCCGCAGCGAGCATTTCCTTAGCTGCTGCAATGGTGCTATTGGGTGGTCAGGGAGTGGAGTTCTGAGCAGCGTTGTTGAAATGACGGTTCGACCCCGCAACCGAATAACGCTTGCCAGATCCTATGGAAGGGCTGGTATGTGTTAAGAGCAGACTATGGTCATGCGCCATGCGCGATTGTGCTGCACGTTGTGGTCCCCACTCCAGGATCCTGTTGCGGATCCCCCGTACAAATTTTGCACACACAAGCCCGCAATAGCGCACCTGAACAGCACGTTTCATGGCTTTCTTGCCCAGCATGCCGTGCCTAAGGCATACGGCGGTGCACTACCATCACCTTTCCGGCGCCCCCTTCCGCTCGCACCGACCTGCAGCATATCAACAGGACATGGTGCTGACTCAGGCACCGCGTCTTACCCAGGTGCTGCGGGTTGGTGCGGCCAAAGAGGGGCGCTACGCGTGGGTGTTCGCGGCGCTGAGAGTGTCCCTCTGGGTGGCCTTTCACGATGCGGATCTCCGATGCCACCCCCGCCTCGCTCGCCCCATGTGATTTGAACCAAGCGCCAAATAATATACGCATTAGTGCCAGTTGCAGCTGGCCGAGACGCGCCATGGGTCCAATCCAGAAGACCTTGTGTATGCCCCTTCTTTCCAAGCAAACGAACACTCCCCCCCATGAGCTTCCCCAAGCATCTGAACGCCTGCCTGCCTGTCATCTCACACAGTGCCTGTCCGCCGAAAGGGCCGACGCTTTTTTGGCGCGGCGTTGCACACGGTGGTGGCTTCCAATTTGATTGCTTCATGCGTACCCAAGAGGGACAGCACACTTGTCTCGGGCGTCATTTGTGTATGTAGTATGTTTTGGTACCTGCTGCGTGCGCATCACTCGCACGGTGCATTGCGTGCAGGCCACTGTTCCGTGGTGACTTATCTTGAGCAGCTTTAAATAAGCAGTAGGGGGGTGGCGCCGCTATTATGCTGGTGGTGCTTGCTGGTTGCCACGCTGGTTGCTGCGCTACATTCACTTGTTATAGAGCACTGAAAAAAAACGCCCCCATTCGATAACGCTTGCCCCTGCTGCTGTTTATCGCTGGGTGGCATGTCATTGGTACACGCTGCAGCTGCTGTGAGGAAAGGCGTGTGGCGCGGCTAGGTTGCGCTCCATTTTCGGTCATGCGTAGGGCCGGGTCATGGCGTCTCCCACCATGCGATGTCATTAGTCAGGCAGCCAGTGAGTGACATGCAAGTGAGCGTGCATTTGCTGTTTGCATGCCTCTTCATGGGGCCCCTGATTTACACTTTATATCCTCAGCCATGCATGCGCAATGGCACGTTGTATCTGCATTATATTTTCGATTACTGGTATGCCAACGAACGGATGGTTGCATTGGGCAGGTGTGAGGTTGTGCGCGTACAGCCTCCAATGATTGCCACCTCCTGTGGGTGCTGCATTGCAGCTCAAAGCAGTGCAGCACCGATCGCGAGTGTAAGCACGAGGCTGTGGTCCAACCTTGTTTCGGGTCCCGCGCTACGCACGATGAAGGCCAGCGATGTGTGCCTCAGTATTGTCAGGCGCCACGGCGCACGCGGGCGTCTGTCAGCACAAAGCATGTAAGGCTAGATGCCCAAGCGTGTTTTGTGCGCCATACAGTTGTTCAGTGTGGGCAGCGCCACTTCATGAGCTGCCCATCAGTGCTCCTTTGTTGAGACAGGCGCATCGCCGTTGGCTTGTTCGATGAGCTCCGAGATGCTCTTCTCTAGGTCATCAATTCTGTGCCCCATGTTGTCAATCTTCGTCACTATGGAATCGCTCATCTGCTGGAACCGAGCCTGCATCTGTGTCAGGAGACCCTGAACAAATGTCGTCAGCTCAGCGGGGTTGCTCGCCTCCTGCTTGCCGGATGCTTCCATGAGAGCCGTCCTGCAGCTACCTGCACGCACAGCACATACCAAGTTCCACTCTCACTCGCCAACGCTTACAAAAGAAAGGATGTACAGGGAGGTGAACACAAACACGCACCCCAACACGCACATGGCATGGCTGTGCATCATGCGAGGCTGCGTGTTCCCACTTACTGCTTGTAACGGCTAAGCTTTCACCTCATAGAGATAACACATAAACACTGCCACAGGGCGTCAGGTCTCCACCGCTGGCTGTTTGCAGTCATACTGCGTCCCGTGTCAAAGTTTGCTCAATTACGGGTTACATTATGGGTTACAACACCACAAGTGCCACTCAACATTCCTCACCTGCCCCTGTTGACGTTGTAAATTGCGATTCTGTCAGGCCTGCCCAGCGCACCAGCAATTGCGGCCTTCGTCAACTCTGGTCAAGCTCAACAGGAGCGCGCTCACTAACGCACTAGCCAGCTGCAGCCTGTGCTTACAGTGAATTTAGTACAGGTTTTCAGGTGGAATAGGACTGTGGGTATTGTGGGCGGTCACGACATAACATGCGCTTAAGATGTTGTGAAGACGTTCAAATCAGTCCACTTGCTGGTGTAAGCATGTAACCTGTACTTTGCCTGTTTGCTACACAAGGCCTGACTTGATGCTCAGCTGAGATTCAATTTGTTATATATGTTTATAACTCCAACATAACTTGGCAACCAACGCCAGGCCAAACCCTGATGCATTTGTTGCTGCGTGCATCTGACCTGCATGCAGCGCTACCTCTGTCACAAACGTCTTCCCATTGCATGATGATATAGAATGTGGGCGGCTGCACACAGGCTCAAGCATTCATAGCCGCCATACTCGCCAACTGCATGTGTGCAGCGCGCAGCACCGCTGTCCTTGTTGTCAACCTTGCTTCCTGCTGGCACGACCAGAGCACCTGTAAACTGGCAAGTGACGGTGAGATTGATGATGTGGGTCACTCGCTGCAGAACTGGGCATGCAGTACTGCTGTGCTACTGACATGTGCCGCTTGGCAAATCCAGCACCAGCACGGCCCCTCGGCCACAGCTGCCTGGCGTGCTGCACTTGATAGTGGTGAGCAAGCTCTGACAGCATCATAGTCTCCACAGCCACCACCCTTCTTGCATGTGGCACGCCTGCAGTACTACTGTACTGGCAGGGAGTGCGGGTGGCACCAGGCGCCCACTTCAGGCCGGAGGCTTGCGCAGCAGCCTTGCCATGCACCATGCAAGGGACTGTTGTGTCTTTGGGCTGGCACAGAGTCAGCTGGGATAGCAACGTATTGTCCAGTCGTGTGTATGGCCGACAGCCATGACTCAGCAGATGCAGTCTCAGTCGCACGTTTCTGATTGAGTGTTTGGAATGCGAGAGCATCAATGCTTGGGCACCTGACACGTCGACTCCATTCAATTGTACCTCTCATCACTCACCGTCCTGATGTACTGCATGACGATGTACTGCATGAGAGTGTTGTATGACGGAGTGCAGATGAGCAGTAGAGGTGCTTCGCCTTCAAGGCAACGATCACAGCGAGCACCACCCACCCACTCGCTTTACACCCACTTTGCACACCCTCCCGGTCATAAGTGAGCAACCCACCACTCCTGCAAGCAAGCGCACCGCCGCACACCCGTATCCAAATCTTTGACAAATAAAACAATTCTTGCACAGTTATCAGGGGCCCTTGAGGGTCTTGGCGAGGAGTACCAGCCAGACCCCACTGGGGGGTTTATGGTTCATTTCGAACGGTGGGACGTGCCAGAGCGATGGTGCTCGAAACGAGTCCTGGGCCTACAACCCAAGGTTCTCAGCTAGCCTGGGACAATACCCTTGCTTCGCAGCCCAGTAGTGGCAGGCCCCCACACCGTGAATACAAAGGGTCTAATCGGAGCGCAACGGAGCGTGTTGAGCAACTGCGGGAACAAGTGCGTTGTGCCGCCTGGTTGTGGCCAAGTAGGCAACATACTGACTTGCATGTGTTGCGACCATAGCAGCAAATGTACGCTTGTGTCTTAGGATGCGTGTACTTGTTTTTGCGCTTGCCGAAATTTCATGCAGTGCGTCCAAACGTGAAGGCATGTATCGTTCCCTGCCTCAGCTTCAAGACAACTTGAACGCTGTTGTGTGATTCATATTGGCTGCAGATACGAGGTAGCTGCGTTGCACGCGCGAGGCAGCGGCGAGCAGAGCTGCTGCAACAGCGACGGGCATGGTCTGGCACGTCCAGCTTGACACCCGGGGGAATGCAGGTCAGCTTGTTTGCACGTGCATGACACGGACATGTATGTCTATCATTGTGCAAGCTTCACTAGCCAGTGCACTCGTGCCAGGCGTTCCTTGACGCTTTATTTACGTGCCGTTGTTGCTGCGTGCCAAACCAGGAGGAGGTCCGCAGGCTTATTGGCGAAGAGGTGTCTCTCGCCATGCAGGTGAATATTGCCTTCACAGCTCATATGGTGCTGCCCCATACGCCTCACGGCAGAGGCAGGTGGTATGGCTCACCCAAAGCGGCTCAACAGCAGGTCACCACTCAGGCAGGTCACCAGCCAGGACATGAAGCCTGAACCAGAGCGTGGCTTGGAGACAACCATCCACCTTGCATTGCTTGCTGACCTGTCACACAAACATGCCGAGTGCATATGTCGCATGAACTGGGTGTTTGGGTGTGTTGGTGCATAACGCAGGCAGCACGGTCGCCTTTGCCTTATCATACGGCCCCAAGCAGCGGGGCAGGCGTGAGCGCATGGCAGCAAACGCAGCAGCAGCAGCAGCAGCAGCACACGCCCATCCGGCAGGCTTGCACAGAGGTGCGGCAAGCCACGCCGCACAGCGGAGGTTCGCAGCAGCTGCCTGCGGCGACCCAGTTACAGCCGGAGCACGCGCAGACGGGGTGGGACGCTGCCGCGGACCATGGCACCTGGGACGACGACTGCAACACAGATGAGGTTGCTGAGGCGATACATGGTGAATATTGATGGTGGCTGCATAACTGCATTGCATGTGTACCTTAGGACAGCGGTCGTGTGACCTTGCGCACGGCCACTGCACCGCTATGTTATGCATAATGGCAGCAGGATGCGTGATGGAGGCGGGCTGCATGAATGACATCATGCGGCAGCATGCGGTGCAATTCAGGCGCTTGCTTGAGGTTGTTGGCTTGGCGAGCCTCCCGTTCCACACCCCACAACTGCATTGGTGTTGCAAGGACACCACTCTGGACACAAAATGCAGTGGATGGATTAAGGATGAGTGGATCATTGCAGAGTATCATATCATTGCGGATTATTGTATCACCGCTCGCTTCACCAGCCTGAACGAGCGGAAGCACATACCGCCAGGGCGCATGCCGCCCGCATGGTTGCATGGTTGCTGGATGCTGCACACACTTGATTGGCATTCCCTTGTTATGCTTGGCTCATCGCTCAGCAGCGTTGTCCTGGCTGGGCCCTGCCCCAAGATCACCTGCCTGCCTGGTGCCCTGCAGTGCGGCCGCTTGGATAGCATCTCTGTACCGCATGGATAGTGCCTCAGTACCGCATGAACAGCATCTCAGTACCGCATGGATACCGGGAGTACGTCGGTACCTCCGCTGTTGCTTGTGCGGGGCCCGGCACGCTGCCGCTCAAATCGTCCCCGGCTGCTGCTGCTGCTGCTGCTGCTGCTGCTGCTGTGCCATATGCCGTGCAGACCTGGAGTCTGAGCTGTATGCGCTGGTGGCTGCCGAGCTCAGCAGGCTGGAGGAGCAATACATGGAGAACATGGCGGAGGAGCATGAACGTGAGGCCACATCCTTCCTGCATTCCTGCATGCATGCATGCAGAATGCAGAATGCAGAATGCACACACACGCATACACCAGGTCAGAGGTCGCTGTGTTCGGCGTCACCTGCGTGCGCGATCAGCTGTGCTGCGTCAGTGCTATCATATCCCGTGCGGGTGTGGTGGAGCGTGGTTGTAACGCACGGGTGCGAGTGCGGGGCAATGCACGCACTCAGCATCTGCCAGGAGCAACACCGTGCACAGCACGCATGCAGCCAGCAGTCATGCATGGTGCCCCTGGGTGAGATTGATCGCTGTTCCAAACATGCACGGGCAGGCTGGCGCAATTTTGATGATTTTACAGTCTGCTAGCACAAGGCCAAGGACTGCCCTCAAAGAGGGGAGCAACACCCAAAAGACAAACAACAAGCACTGACAGACACGCTAACAGACATTAACCACGGCTGGTCCTCAAATGCCACACTTTGGATACAAATTTAGCAACAAGCAACTGGTCCACATGATTCAGCACAGCCTTCATGTCGCTCCGCTGCGCACGGTCGCTAGTGAGCATCTCGCAGAACTGCGTTCTCAAGGTAGCGTAGTAGGCGCACTCCATCACCACATGAAACTCATCCTCAACCTGT
>BDDA01000686.1:18191-65121 GCA_001662385.1 Chlamydomonas asymmetrica
CCTGAGAGTCGTGTCGAATGCGGTCACGGTTCACTTCTAGGACAGACCAACAACCTAGCCGCAAACGCATCAGAGACACATGCATCTCACGAGGAATACACTTGCCCAAATGGCTGTGTGCGTACCCTGCGGTATGCCTACCCATTCAGTTTAAGCATGCAGTTTAGGGCAATGCTGGCGCTGCGACGCTATCACCGCATCGGCAGCTGCATGCATTCCTGATCGCGGCTGAGGGCGACCCCGCGATAGCCGGACTTCCGGTAACCGCCGGAATTCGGGGGTGTTTTGCAAGATGCCTCGCCGGTACTGGGCCGGCCGGAATGGCCGCCGGAATGACATGGCCTAGTCGGCAGGCCAGCCGGCTGAGCGGCATAGGGCTGTCGGCACGTACAAGGCTGTGCTTGTCTGTGCGTGAAGAAGTGAAGGCCCTAGCATGCAAGCATGTGCATGCCCCATGCATTGGTCTGACAGTGCAGTGGAGGAAAACAATACCCTCTACTACACTGCCAGCACCGCAGACGTGCACGAGATGGGGAAAGGGGCCCCCTCCACCGGAGCTCGCGGCTTAGCCTCTCAGCCCCTGTAGGTAGGCACCCTCCGAGAAGCACCAGGCAGTGCTGCAAGCATGCTTTGGCAAGGCAACAACCGCACCCATGAGCGCATTGCAGCGTTGGTGCCAGCTGCAGAGCTGCGTGCGCAGGCCGGTATGTGTACCGATAACGCCACGGCTGTGCTTTTGCCACATTAACTATGCACTGGTGGCGTGCCAAAAATACGTTCCTGGTATATGTATTGCAAACAGTACGGCTTTGAAATTTTTTCGGGGGGGCGCTGCCCCCCGGCCCCGCCCCCTATCACAGCGCCAGCCGGCCGGAATGCCAACCTGCCGACAGGGACCATTCCGAGGCCTGGCCGGAATTCCCAAGAATCCTGAAAGAATCCTGAAAGAATCCTGAACCCAACAACCCTGGGCAAGGCTGACAAGAAAAATGATCTCCAATGCAGTCTGCGCTGCGAACTTGGAAAGGCATTATTGACCACTGTGCGTTTGCAAATGTGTGCGCGCTCCTGCAACACATCTGGGGGGCGCAGGCCTGCACGCGCACAGAAGCGCGCATGACGCCAACAACGCGGCGGCGAGCGGCGCCGGGGGCGGTGGCGCCGACGCCGTCTTTGCGAGCGCAGCCGTTGGTGCAGAGGTTGACCTAGACCTGGACTCCAACGTCCTGTGCCCGGTGTGTATGCGGTGCTACTTAGTGCAGGTGGGTCGTCGGGTGCGTGGTCAGCGTGCTGCGTTGAGTTCAAATCTGTCCATTTACTTCTTTGCATTGTGTTGACGCGTCAGAAGCAAGGTCAGGGGCTGATTGAGTGCATTGTGCGCTAGTGAGGTGGCTGCAGTCTTTGGTACAAGCGTTGTACTGCATTGCATGTGCCAGACGTTTGCTCTCGTTCCGGGCTGTGCTGATGTTGCAGCCAAGGTTGTAGCTGGAGTCTGGCTCAGCAAAGAGCGATGCAAAGCTAGCATTGCAACTGTCAGGACACTGCTACTGTCTTTTTGTGCGTCACGTGCCATGTCGCTGTCTGCACATACAGCATTGGCTGCGAGCCCACTGCGCCGCAGCGACCAGCCACATCCCTTGCACGTTTTTGCCAATGCTTGCTGTTGCAACCGCTGCTACTGAGACGCAAAGACTTGTGTGCTGACATGCCCGACAAGGCTGCTAGCTTGTGAGGCGGCTACCTGCTGCTGCTGCTGCTGCTGGTGCTGCAATGTGGTAACCATGTGTGACTGGTGCTGCTGCTGCTGCTGCTGCCATCTGGCTGACGGCAGGTGCATGGCGTGGTGGCGTGCCCTACCGAGCGCTGGCAGCTTGATGGCCGCCAGGAGGGTTTGGGACTGCCGCAGCTGCGCCAGGCACTGGCACGCGCACACGAGGTGAGGTGTGTGGGCACCTGTGACTGTGTTTGCCGGCCACGCACATGCAGGGCCTGTAGGCAGCAATGGTAGGCCGTGGGTGCCTTTCCTGGTTTTAGGTGAAGCGGCCCCTTAGCCGTCCTTCTCCTGGTGCTGAGCCGTACCTGCATTTTCATATCCACACTCTGCAGTGTGCTGCGTGCAGGGTGCTTGTCTGTATGCAATCCAATTATCCACCGGCGATTGCGAAGCATAAGATCAGGGGACTGCCTGCCTGCCTGCTGTGTCCTCGCGCTTGACTCATTCCTCAGGAGCATCACGCTAGCGGGTGTCGTGGCCACCTGTGCTTCAACGTCGCTCCCCTGGGCATCGTCCCGGAAGCGCTAGGCGTTGCGGCGCCCCTGCTGACGGACGCCAGCAAACAGCACCACCTCCCCCACTCGCCGCCAGACCCCATGACAGACGACAACAATGATACAAGCGTTCATGTGCCTGGCGGTGGGCTGCGGCAAGTCCAGGGGGCGCAAGCGGCGACAGCGGCGGCGATAGCGGCCGCAGCAGCGGGCGGCGGGGTAGCTTCCATGATGCTCAGTGCGAGTTGCGCAACGTGCGGGGCGTTCGCGCTCGTGCAATGAGCGCTCTTATGGTCTGCATGTACATTGACAGACCGTGAACGGCAAATGTGTAATTATGGTTCTGGGTGTCTCTGTTGCGCAAGGCGTGCTGGCCTCCGGGGCCCGGCATCAGTGCTTGCACACGTAATCCTCCACGCAAGCACCATATGCCATATGCAGTGCAACAAGCATGTAACTGATCAGGTAATCAACTGCCTATCAAGAACGATGTTAGCATTGGCGCAAAGTGTAGCCAGGTTCAGGCTCCGCCAGCGCATGCGCTCAGCATCTCGCTGCTTAGGGTTGATGCCTTCACGGCTGTGTAGCATTGCGTGTGCCAGATGTGTCCTCCATGCATTTCACCAGGAGCTGGAAGGAATGGCGCACGTTGTGGAAAGGGATGGCAAAATCCTGCCGCAACAGCGCGGGCGAGGCGAGGCTGTCATGGCTAGCTTGCCTCGAAGCTGGCTGAGGAGTGAGGGTGCTGGCGGGCGCCACCAGGGACTAGCCAGGTGCCAGGTGCAGGACAGCCCCCCTGCAGAGTGTGTGTGTGAGTGTGGTGCATGCGCAGGGCAGCTGCATCCTTCGCTTGTCCTGTGCCGTAGGTGCCCACGGTATACCTGTACGCATGCAACGCAGGTGCCCGGGAGCCCTTCACAGCCCCCCTCAACGAGTACCACTTGTGTGGTACGCCATACGCATGGCAACAATTTGTCACATTCGCCCCATCTGTGCCCACCCACATTGCCCATGGTGTTGGCGAGGCACACCATGCAGCTTGAGCAGGCCGTAGCGGATGCTACGATGATGCCGTGGGCGTGTTCTTTAGTACTTGACTCCTTACGCATTGTGCACGACATGAGTGGCAGGGCACACCATCACCTCGCCAACGCCTTCATTACTAGCGGCTGGAGAGCCTGGCCACATTTCCCAGGCCAGGGTTCCCACCGCCTAGTGGTAGCTCAGTGATAGTTATGGCAGGCTCATCCTGGCCTAGAAGTTGGATTTTGGCGCGGTATCGTCAACAGGGTTCCCCCATCAGACAAATTGCATTATGAGCTCTATGTGCTCGCTATCCAAGAGCGCAGCCAGCAAGCGTGCAAAGGGGAGGGGTGGGGGCCGCAGCACTGCAGCGTTTGCTAAAAAGGCGACAACTCATCCATACCGCATATGCGTTGTCAAGATGAACGTCAGACATGGGCTACTGCAGCACCAGGAGGGCTGGCGAGACGCTTGAGGTGCATGCTGCTGCAGTGCAGCAGACGCAAGCGGCAGTACCCAACCGCACCCATGCCTGCAACGGTGCAGCACGAAGCTGGGCCACCTGATGGGACACTGCATGCATGCAAACGCCGGGGGCGCACACAAGTCTCAGCATGACAGCAAAGATCATCTCAAGCAGCATCCGCCACGTCATGCCGCATGGGACTGCGTAAAGCGGAAATTCCCACCAAGCGCTGCTAGCTGCTGTGTGCTGGTCCTCACCCAGCTCATCCTCACCCGTCCTGTCCAAGACAACCCCAGGACACACGCCAGCCAGCCAGAGGTGAGTGGGACATTGGGCAGAGCTCATGCCCCAGCTCAAACTCTCATAAGTCATAAGGCATACATGATACATGGCATGTCAGGAAAGTCAGACAATCAAATGCACACCTCCCTGAGCTGCCTGCCGAACAGACAGCCCTGGGCACATTGCGTTCTGCCATGCGCTGCATGCTGTGCATGCTCAGGCTGCATGATCTGCATTGTCAATATGCAGGGAAAGATAGCATCGCCGTCCTCAAGCACGGTCAGTCGGTCAGCATGCCATACATGCTATGCGGCTGCCGCTGCTGTGCACGCACTGCTAGCTCAGCATGCTGTTAACAACACAACACCATGCTTATGTGCGAGTGGAATACAGTATATCAGTATATGTGTATATCAGTATATATCAGTGACATCACCGCAGATTACACCAG
This sequence comes from Chlamydomonas asymmetrica, assembly GCA_001662385.1. Taxonomy (NCBI): domain Eukaryota; kingdom Viridiplantae; phylum Chlorophyta; class Chlorophyceae; order Chlamydomonadales; family Chlamydomonadaceae; genus Chlamydomonas; species Chlamydomonas asymmetrica. The sequence goes on from BDDA01000686.1 coordinate 22,682, forward strand.
AGTGCCTTGCTCGAAACCATGCACATTCCGTGCTGCACACGGAGTGTTGCACGCCGTGCGGCTGGTTGTCCACCGCCCTCATCCCCACGTACCCGCTCCATCCACTCCACCCATTTCAACATTTGTGACACTCCTTGGATCAAAGCAGTCTGAGAGCTGTGCACAGCTAGTGTAGCAGCCTCGTCAGGTCACGCAGAACGGATCATCTGCACCCTGATCTGTGATACTTGTGGCGGCCCGCTACAACACTACAATGCGTTGCAGTTGGCCGCCAAGCATGCGTCAAACCGCTAGTCAGTGCCAGCAACCGCATGTGAATATGTGATACAAGCCATGAGGCAGCAGAAACATGGGTCGTTGCCCCGATTGCATGTGCATGTGCATGCATGCCCTATCATGAAGGACGCATCACACGTGCATGCAAAACGCACGGCCCCGCGGGAGTAAGTGGCACCAAGCAGACTATCCCATCCAGCACTGATCAATGCTATCATGCATGCCAGAAGCAGCTAGCGGAAGCAGACCCTAGGTGTCCTCAATCAAGGTGCGCCAAAGGTAGGGCAACTACTGTGGATACAACTACATGCAAGACTTCAGGTGTGTACCGGACGGAGAGTGATCACTCCTGCCTGTGATCACTCTCCGAGGGCTCACGACTCCACACTTTTTGCGTGTGCCATTTGGCAAAATGTCTGTGCGCGCTCCTGCTAGGTTACACGCAGTTTTAACAGGCTGCTGCTCCATGCTCGTCGCATCAAAATGATAAAGCACACATGCCACTGTGCTTCTTGTGCGTGCAGAGTTGTGACATACAGCCAGTAGCAAGGCTGGGAACGCTGGGCGCAGGCGCAAAATTCCTACCAGGCTCTGATCAGCGGCAGTAACAGCAGCGCGAGCGTGTGGCAGCATACGTCGTGCCATTCGGCATGTAGGCACGGTGTATGTGTGTGGCACCCTTAGGAGGATGCAGGTCAGTGCAGCAAGGTTCCATGTGGTGTACATAACTACCATGTCCGGCATTGGGTTGCGGCGACCGCTAGCTGCACGCAGGAGGCGCGCGTGGGGTAGCCAGCAAGGCCTCACCTGCTGGTTTGTCATACTGCACAACGCAAGCAAGCACCATGTTTGTGTGTAAAAGGCTGATGGTTTTCTGCAGTACCAGTAGACAATTTTAGGCAACCTGCAGATGTGTTACATACTAATCTGCCACCACCTTGACTATCTCATTATCTGACTGGCTGTGCTGCACAGCAAACACACCGGCCGATGAGCGACTGACACAGTGCATGCACCCCCTGACATCATGCTTCAGTAGTCTTGAGATTTCGTCTGCAGAACTTGCATGGATAGCGTAGATTATCCATGAAGCTCAGGTCTTGTTCAGCGCCGTGGACGGTCCATGTTGAGCCCACCAGTTACAGTGCATACGCCTTTGTACTCACGGAGGCCACGATTTGAGCAATTTAACGCGAGAAAATCTGTATAAATATAAGATGTCAATCCTTGAGCGTCAGCCTCAGCGCGGTGGCAAAAGGGGAGCTAGCGGCCTGTTGGTTCGCTGGTCTCGCAATCTACGCGCCACGTTTTGCACAAGGCCCGGATGCTATAAACTTGACATCGTATTGATGCAAACACTAACAATTATAAGGCTTGATTGTCGTGGCAGCTTCACAAAGCACCTTGTTGCTCCAAGCCCCACTAGTTCCACACTCGCTTGCGGGTGCGTGCGCTCGCGCACGGCGCATGCCCACCAGTTGAATGCCTGCATTTCAATAGCCAGATTTCAGTTCAAAGGCATTTAACTCTGCTACAACCTCGAAGGCCTGAAGTCGCCAGGCTTCTGCTGGTGCGCACCACAAATTACTGTTGATGACCGACACAAGTTTGACGCGTAGCTAGAAGCAGGCTGATTGGGCCTAGCAGAGGAGCCACAAACATACGAACAGCTGGAAACTCAACTGATTGAAATGTATGTGTGGTAATCTAGACGTGACAGCTAGTGTTCCAGGCGTGTGTTTTGCAAGGATGTAGCATTTTGGTTGCTCGCTCGAGTAGTTGTCGAGGTCATCAGGCGCCTCGTTGTAGGAGTGCTGTGGCGCTCTTGCACTTCCAAATCCAGTTCAACTAAATATTTATGGTAGGGGCTGCTATTATGCGAGCTTGCTGGTTGAGCTCATGTTTGTTCGACGCAGCAACAATTGGTAGTCGCCGAATTAACAGCACGCCCTGTGTGAGTGTGACCTGGACATGCCGCACAGCACAACAGTGTGTATACACGCAATCATGTCTGCAAATACACACACAAGTTATTCTGGCTTCAGGTTACTGAGCAAACTTGCTGGCTAACAGTCTGTGCGGTGACACGGAAGGCTTTGCACAACGTCTGCTCAGCGTTGGGCAGGGCCTAAGCACAACGTGCACTGTAGCAAACACAAACTAAATTTTGGCAGCACATGTTGGATGGCCTACCCCGTCTCCGTCTTCCTCCTGTCAGGTCGGGAAATGGTGCCGTACATTTTACTGTGCCTTCCCAAGAGGTTGGTTGGCCGCTTGGGCCGCTTCCCCCCCGCGTGCTGCTCAAATACACCACAGGTTTTACCGGCCGCGTTAACAGTCCTAGAGATGCGCCAAAGAGAGCGAGCTTAGACCTGCCAATGTTGCTACGTTCCGACTCTGCCTGCGACCAGTGTGACAAAGTCTTGACTGCCACCCTTACAAAAAGTAGCTCCAACTTCCCCAAACTCAGGCTGTCGACACGCCTAGTTATCTTGGTAATATCTGGGGTGCGGCCCCATGTAGCGCTGTGTCCTGGCGGATTGGAATAAGTGCCGCAGCGAAGGATTCCGCACTCGCTAGGAGCGACCCTAGGAGCGATTAGCAAAATTGCTCGAGGCGGGAGGAAGTTGTGATATGCTAGCTGCGTCGTTGCAAACGTCAAGTTGTTCATCGCCTAAGAACTGAAACCACTCGTGTTTGCCAGATAGCGCTCAGGGCTTAAGCCCTGTTTGACAGCAAGGCAGCCAACCCAGCGGCAAAGCCAGGGGACTCCTTGCCATCACTCCCAGTGCAAGGTCTTGGTGACAGCTCAGCACGTGTGGAACTTTCTATTACTACGAGGAAGCTGAGCTGCGGCCACAGCAACCTTCAGGAATGGAGGCTGGTGTCAATGGCAAGCTGCGCGCGTTTTGCCAGGTAAATCACGACTCAGGTCTCCTGTTAGGGTTGTGGCTCAGTCCTTGCACAGTACATTGTGAAAGTTCAAGCTTGCTGCAGTATGTGGGGTGAGGCCCTGCTGCGCTGGCCCCCGGCCGCATATGCGTTCGCGCCGCGTTCGCTCGTCCCGTGTGCACATGCCCCGGGGCATTAGACTTCGCACCAATATGCTGCATCACTGTCCGGTGTTGTGCTGAACCTGACTACGTTCTGATTGACATGACTGGTGCACAAGACACAACTCCAGCTTGTCTTTGGGCTGGGCGGTGTGCAAAATATGATGTCTTGGCAGCGGGTGTGCGTAGAAGGCTGTTGACCGGCAAACAAGCCCACATTGTACCATGGCCTTGGCTTAGAGGTTGCTCTCTGGTGCCAAGGGCTTTATACTCTTGCCCGAAATTCGGCTTTCATGTCCACGCTGTTGTGGGATTTGCAGACCCGACACATGTTTGTCTCTTTATGTGGAGGCAGGGATTTCTCATGGCTAAAGCGGGCTAAAGCGTTTGTACTCTGGGTCGGTGCTTGCCCGCATCAGCGTTTAATGCGCTCACTGAATCACAGCACTCACAACCTGCGGCTGTGCGCGTCAGGACCCCTGTAGCGTGCATCCGATAGACCTGGAGGTTCATACCAGCACAAAGCAACACATTTCTTGCCTGCTTGCCTCTCCGTTTCGTGGTTGCGGTCTCGGTCGCTATCGGGCTCCAGTCTTGGTGCCGCTTCCACCCGAGAAAGTTGGCTGAAACTTGCTGATGACCAAAAGGTGCATGTTTGTTATCACCCTTCAGCTTAAAGGCAACCACTCGTGTGGACAATATTTCCGTCAGGAGCGGGGCCGAAGCACACACACCGCCTTGACCGACCGACCAGCATGCACAAAGACAGCACGTGGCCCAAACTTTTGAGCACACACATTCGTTATGACACTCCGTCCCTTGTCAATTGACGTGCTGGTTTATCCTTCAGCTTCCATTGGTTGTGTGGTGTGGTGTGGTGTGCGATCAGGTTGGCGTTCAGTGCCGTGACCTCAAGGGCGTCTGTTATCTGTTCGAAGGCATCAGCGCGGCGGACGCAGCTGACTGGACCCGTTACATACGCGCCGTGACAGTGCCGCCAAAGGTAGGCGAGGCTGGCCTGTCCCTCTTGCCAGGCAGAATGCTGCTGCCGTCCGCATTTTGCCAGAGGCATGCTGAGGCTGACTGGCTTGACCCAAATCACCGCAGGTACTCCGTCATGGGTTGCCCCTCCACATGCTTGCAAGTGTTGCATGTGTGTTGCTGCTGGTGTATGCAACCCACGTTGCCGTCAGCTGCCTGGCCGCCGACTGAATGTGTGATAGGTGTGCGATCAGGGCGGTGCGGGATGTCATAAACGTGGGTGTCATGGCTCTATGAGTATCACCGACTGCATGCCACGAATTCCCGCATGCCAGGCTCAGTCCTGACTAGCAGGCCACGTCTTCAGCTCTCCCCAGGCTGCTTTTGCATGTGTGACGTTACTGATGTGCTTCTGACACCCTGTTGTGTGATGTGCGCGCATGGTGTTTTGTTACAGGGACCAGGCAAGATGCTGTCCATGCATGGATTTGAGGGCGAGTCAGGCAGCAGCAGCAACAAATGGCGATCGTCTTGCAGGGTGCATGCCACGGTGAGAGCCTCCCTGCAGCTGCGTGCGGCAGCATAATGATGCATTTCGTCAGCGTTCCTTTTGCCCACACACGATGCTATTCTGCTTAGTTGGGCAGGAGCGCCATGGGTGCCGGGTGAACACCTTACACCCGCCAAGCATTGCACCACAGACTCTGAACATTGGTATTGCATGATGTGCCCAGCCTGTGGTAGCTCAACACACGGGACGCGCTGGTCGGCGGCCGGATGTGCATGCACATTACGCACGTAGCGGAACGCGCACCTACAGCCCCGCATCCACACACACGTCGCGTGACGCCCCACCCAGATGCATGCGGCTCACTTGAGCAGCTACCCTTGGAAGAGTGCATAATACCGTAATCATGCGGCTCACTGGTGAAGCTTTATTGCGCAGACAATGTCCGTCATGCATGCACACACGCGCGCGGCGCCCCCCCCGATGCATGCATGGACGCCCCCTCTCTAATCTCCTCCTCCCTCCCCTGCAGGAGGGAATGGACCCGGGGGGCTCCACGTCGCTGGGGGCGTGGCTGGATCGCCACGCAGCCAAGATAGGCGCGCTGGAGAAGGAGCTGATGACCCGCAGCGCGGCGGGCAAAGGTGAGCGCGCGCAGTACGCCGGGGACATTATCACCGCCTGCGTCGGGTGGATGCTAGGTGCAAGGAGGCGGGCAGCTCAGGTGACAGAGCACGCGCCTGGCAGCAGAACAGGCTTCACCCACTCAGCACCTCCCTGGACACGCCGAGTCGAAAGAATCCTGTTCTCCCAGGGCAGCATGTGTAGGCACACGCGGAGGGAGGCTGAGGCTGATGTGCAAGCCGACTGACTGAGTGATCTCGGGCAGGCGGAGAGCTCTCTGACGTCTGAGTCCGAGCGGGTCGGCGGGCAGCGCCCGCTGGCACTGGTGTTTGCTGAGCACATTTGGCGCTCACGCCGGCCCGCTCAGCAGTGGTGTTTGTTGCAGCAGGTGGTGGCGCGGCTCAATGTCATGCATGCTAAAACAGGGCGCGTTTGGATAATGGCTGCCGCCAACCACCTCGAAGCGCTCGCAGCTTCCCAGCACCTGCTTGAATTTACGGTATGCTATGCGTGTGTGGGCCGATGCTGTGCGCTGCTGCAAACAGGTGGCGCATGGACCATCACCAACTGGATCCCAGCAGGCTTCTTCCCGGTAAGCAGCCCAGCAAATTGAGCACATGCAAGCAGCATGCAAGCGGTTTGGGGCTGGTGCACACAGCAGTGCGCGTACCGCGGTGCAGCAGTGCACTGCAACCTGGTTCCCAACAAGCACTGAGCACTGCTTGCCGTGGCGTCCGGGCCACTGCGTGTGTCGCTTTCTGCGCTGGGCTGCCAGGTCGTGGGCAGGGATGTGCCTGCAACCACGCCTGGCAGGTTGCATAGAATGTGTGGGCCCTTTCTCTCGCGCGTGCCGTGCGCATGCAGAAGGAGAAGAAGACAGGTGCGGACCCAGTAGCCGCGCTGCCGGCGCTCGTCACCATCCCTCGTCCGCGCATCCTTACGCCGGAGGAGCAGGAGAAGGGCAGGCGCCGCCGCCGCCGCTCCACAGCAAACACGGATGACCCCCGCTCCGCCAGCAAGTCTGGCAGCGCCAAGAAAAAGGCACGGGTCGACGGGGACGACGACAAAAGCACTGGTGGTGCTGCTAGCAGCGGCAAGGATGAGGATGAGGATGAGGAGGACGGGGAGGGCGATGGGGAGGGCGAGGGTGGAGGCAGCGATAGCAGTGACAGCAGCGATAGCAGCGACAGCGACAACGACAGCTCTTCATCATCGTCCGACGATGACGATGACGAGGAGGAGGATGGCAGCGGTGGCGACTCAGACGGGCCTGAGGAAACGGATGGCAAGGCTGACATGAAGAAGGGCAAGAAGCTGAAGGACAGCAAAGACAAAGCTAAGGTCAAGGACAAGGCAGTCAAGGCCAAGGGCAAGGAGAAGGCAGCGCCCCAGGTAGGGCGGTTGTGGTTTTGGCGAGACGTAGCATGGCTGACTGGCGTGCCTGGTTATGCGCCTTGATGGCTTAACAAGTGCATTCACTAGCCAAAGAGTGCACCGTGTACACAGAACGGCACGGCAGCGTACGAGTCACGGGCATAGATTTTGCCCTCTGATGCACGGTGTTGCGTGCATGGCGGCAGCAGCAGCAGCCTGTCCACAGCACGTTGTGCGATGCAGGGGCTGTCATGATTTTGCATGGGGTCTGCACTCTGCAACGACACGCAATCTGAGCATCGTCCTGCCGCCTTTGCGCTACCTTATACGCCCTGTGTGTGCGTGTCCTGGTGTGTCCCATTGCAGCCGGAGGTCAAGCGCGGGCGCGGCCGTCCCAGGAAGGTGCAGCCGGCCGAGCCCACGCCCCAGAAGCGCAAGCAGCAGCCCCAGGGCAAAGGCAAAGGCGCAGAGGACCAGCAGCGCGCGCGCAAGAAGCAGAAGGCAGAGGCGGCAGGAGGCAGCGGCGGCAAGGGGCGCAAGAAGGCGCCTGCACCTAGCAGCAGCGACGGCGGCGGCAGCGGCAGCGAGGATGACGCGCAGGGCACGTACGACTCGCATGCCATGGAGCGCTTCCTCATGTACTCTGAGAGGGTGAGGCTGCCACCGCGGACAACCATCCTGTCAGTGTGTTGTGGTGGTGCAGGGCGTCGAGGCGATTACATGCCATGCTGAGGGCGGCCGATGTGGAATACAGCTGCATCACAGCATACGCGCTGGCCTTGCCCAGGCAAACCGCTAACCTTGAGCGTACGGGCGCTCACCTCGTGCCTAGCAACACCAAGCAGCTACGCTGGCTCGCGTCGTCATGCATGCTACTGCGCGCTTCCCATACGATTCCGACAGCACGCACCATCCACTTGCCGACCGTGTGACGATGGTCTGCGCCTGTTTGCGGTGTGTGCGTGGCTGGCAGGTGTACGTCAACTGCAAGGGCATCCCTGGCGGCCTGGAGGTGGCGGCCACGCGCATGCGCATGCCTCTCTCGCTCCAAGTGCGCGTACGCAATACCGCATGCCAATCTGCCTGCCTGCCTGCGCATGTCAAATCGTGAGCTTGACATGCCCCGCCCTTCGGCCTTGAGTTGCTTGATTCGCTGCTGCAAACGTTATCTGACGGCTGACCTACTTACTTGTCTCTATCTGGAGGCAAATGTGGGCCTGGAAACTCAAAATGGGGATGTACGCGTTCACACGTGTGTGTTTGTTATGTGCGCCCATTCAATTGTGCACCCACTTCCTCCTCCTCCTGCTTCCTTGCAGGACATCCACTCGGGGTTCGTGCTGTTCCGCTGCTACTGCGCCGACTGCAGGGGGGGCATCCTCTTCACCGGTAAGCCACTTAGCCACAGCAGAACAGGGGCTGTGCGGCCCGCGCCTGGCCCTGCTGCAGCGCTTCGCCGAAGTGTGATTCCTGCGGGAGTGGTGCTGCTGCTTGCCATACACTTATATGCTTCATGCATGAGGCAGGCGGTGCTGATGCTGAGATGCACGCGCTACATGCAACTGGCTGTGCCTGGTGTTGCTGCAGGTTCGCGCTTTGAGCACCACTGCGGCGCTGAGGAGGTGTCGGACCCCAAGCGCTCCATCCGGGTGGTCTGCTCAGGGTGAGTCATTACACATAGGTGTAACCTTCACGGCGCACGCGCAGAGGACGCATGGGCTCTCACAGCGCATGTCTGTGTTGACCCCCCACTGCACCTGTACACATACGGCCCCGTGGTGTCAGACCGAGGCAGCCATGGGGCCAGGCAGTGTGCATATGTGTAAGGATGCCCCATGGTGTGCAAGCCATTGCTGTTTGGCCACCGGCGTGGAAGCGCCATTCATTTGGCCGACCAAAAGGCCTCTTGAGGCGCAAGCAGGCAGTGTAAGAGGTAGCTTTCCCGTGCCTCACCCGAGCGATTGCCAAGTCCCTCTCGCGCGTGCGTGTCCGCCTGTGACAGGAAGCCGCCGGCGGGCCTGGCGTCGCCTCAGGCCGCTGCTGCTGCTGGCAAGAAGGCCGCAGCCAGCAGCAAGCCGCCCGCGCTGGAGGCGGTGCGCACAGACGTGGACGCCATGTGTCCCAGCCCCGCGCCTGGCGAGGATGTGAGTGGGGGTCTGCGATCCTGCATGCATGCATGCGGGCGGGGGCTAGGGTGAACACCACATGCCTCACCACCTGTGCTGCAGGTTTGGGCGTGGACATTGGTTACAGTTGAGACCGTGATGCCATGCACGTCATCTTGGCGAGCGTCGTATGCGTTTGGGCTGTCCGCAGAAGCAGCAGCCACAGCACCAGGCATGGGTGTTGGGAAAGCACCCGACACGCATGCCCACGGCCCAGTGATGTGCGCCAACATGGCTTGACTGCTCTGATACAGTTGCACCCGCCTTGCTGCTGCTTTCGCTTGCGTGCAGACCTTTGAAGTGACGCTGCTGCAGTGGCTTCTGTCGGGCGGGTGGGTCAGCGAGGAGGATGTGGCGACGGATGACGCCGGGAGGCCAAAGGGCCCTGCGGGTCAGCCGGGTGGCGCAGCAACAGGGTGAGGCGCCTTAATTTAGTCACAAATTTTCACTGATCTTGGCCAGGTGATGTAGGGTCAATCAGTCGACAGGGTGAGCCAGCAGCATCGTCTCTCTGACATTGCATCCTGTCTCAGCAACCCACAACATGGTCGGCCTTGGCCTCACCATAATCCGTGCTGCTCGTCACAACATGCGGTAAGTGACTCAATCGTCACCTGCTTGCGTGCGCCTTGCTGTGCGTAGGGCCGATGCGATGCCGCCACCCGGCGCACCCCCGCCGCCCGTTGCAACGGGAGGGCGGGAGAACGGCCACCACTCCTCCATGCCGCCACCTCGACAGCAGCAGCAGCAGCAGCAGCACAAGCCAGCTGAGCCCAGCAAGCAGCAGGCGCCAGCCCCGCCACAGAAGGGGCAGCAGCAAGGGCAGCAAAAGCCACGGCAGGTTCCGCCCAAGCCTTCGCCGCTGCCTCGTCCGCAGAACTTGCCGGCGTTGCCCAAGCAGCCGCCTGCGAGCAACGCCGCCCGGGAGCAGGAGCAGGACAGCGCTCACCACAAGCCGCCGCCCTCGCAGCAGCAGCAGCAGCAGCAGCCTCGGGCGGGCCACCAGCAGGTGATAATGAGCCATCAGACGCCGGTGGTGAGCAAGGTCCTGCTGCAAAAGCAGCAGCACGCGCAGCAGCAGCAGCAGCAGCAGCAACAGCAGCAGCAGCAGCACGCCGGGAAGAGTGCAGCTGGCCACGCCGCTGGGGCTGGCGCAGGGGAGGCCGGGGGCAGCGCCAATGCAGGCGGCAAGTACGTGATGATGATCCCCTCAGGGCAGCTCGCGCCTGCGCCTGCCACGAAGCCAGCAACCCAGCACTCTCCGACCCAGCAGCAGCACCAGCAGCAGCACCAGCAGCCGGCTCAGCACCAGCACGTGGTGCACCTCAGCGCTGCAAACCTGCCAGCATCGCACATTGCGTTCCAGCGCCAGCAGCAGCAGTCAGCAGCGGCGCAAGCGCAGCAGCACGAGCACCAACCGCAGCAGGTGATCGTGTCATGCCCGCAGAACGGCTCCAATGCGTACACCTACACAATGGCGGTACCGACCTCTCGTCCTGTTTCCACTGGCGGCACCACACAGCAGCAGCAGCAGCCCCAGGCTGCATCAATGCAGCAGCAAGCACAGCAGCAGCAGCAGCAGCAGCAGCAGCAGCAGCAGCAGCAGGCCACCCGCATCATGCTGGCACCCTCCGGGTCAGCGCAATCGGGATCCACCTACATGCTCGCCGCACCGCAGTCGCAGACCTATCTGCAGCAGCAGCCGGGTGGCGGTGGGTCTCAACAGACATACCTGATCGTGCACCCGGCGCATGCCGGCCAGAACGGTGGCCAAACGCAGACGACCCAGATGATGCTCGCCTCTGGTACCCCCACGCAGCAGTGGGTGATCCAACAGGACGGCCGCCTCGTGCAGCAGCAGCAGCAGCAGCAGCAGCAACAGCAGCAGCAGCAGGGCCAGTCGCAGCAGCAGATACTCATGGCGATGCAGCGGGCGCGTCAGGGCACATGAGCTGCGGCCTCCGCCGAAGCGGCCCTGCATGACACGCCACGCTGCGTGCGTTTATGAATCATGTATGATTCCCGTTGGGCCATATGACAACATGCATAAGGATAGAGACTGCTCCTGATCTGGCCACACTTGTCTGGGCTGTCCTCTCACACACATACATACACACGCGTGGCGCATGAGAAGCGAGGAAGGTGTGCATGGGTGCAGCACTTGCTTCCCTCACTCTGGCTGCTTTCACTCCTGCACTTGGTCTAGCACCGGTAGCTGGCTTCAACCGTACGCACACCATCCGTGTGCTGAGGGGGGGTGCAATAGCCGGTGTAGGCTGGTATGCTCCTCTACTTGTCCCCTATGCAGGCCAGGCACGCCAAAGCTTGTGACGTGGGAGCCACCACCCCAACACGCTGCAGTTTGTGGCGCCTTGCGCATATTTGCAGCCACGTGCATGCGACCGCGTGCAGCCTGCAGCATCCTGACCGTCCTGCCTGTGCCCGGCATTACGCCGCGCATGTAGCACTGGCGTGCTCTTTGATGCCTTTATGGGATCTCCATCTGGGGCATGCACGATGCGCATGCACTCACCAGGTTTTCTTCTTGCCTATTAGGCGCTAATTGTTGAGGGCGCTAACCCTCATCGACCATACTGCTGCAGCCTCAAACGACAGCTCAGCCTGTCGACATGCATTGTGTTTCAGCCATCTCTGTACGTGTACGCCTGGTATGCTCTGCTTGCTCCGCATTCCTGGCGGCTGTTCGAGTACACTAACCCATGCAATTGCCACGCAGCCTGCACACACACACATACGCAAAACCCCACGGGATACACACTCCAGCACACAACCCTATTGTGCATCGACGTTCCTGCAGTGCCACGTCCAGCTTGCCCATGTACGTTAGTTGTGCGTGTTCTACCGGCATGCGCTGCACGCTCGTCCTGAACCCACCTGCCGCTGCCGCCCACTCACGCTGCCTGTGCACGCACTCGCTCTTGCCTAGCGCTTGAGCTATGGCATTCCGCTACGACCATTCGTTGGTTTTTGTCAATTTGCGTAGTGTACGTGGGCTAGGCGCGGAGCAGCTTGACAGACCGATTGACGCGGTGCAAGCAGTGCGTGTGAGTGGCTGTAGCCCCCGTCAGGGCGCTGTTTGACTGATGTGAGGGTTGCATCGCACGGGATGAGCGTGCCCCTCGCTCGTGACGGCGCTGCTACGCAGACATTCCCGACACCCTTGAGTGAGCTCACTGGCATACCACTCCTACAGGTCCGCCTCATTGTGGTCATGTAAAGCGCTGTGCCGTCATTTATTTGACGCCTGGCTGGCCGCTGGTATCGCTGTGCGCGTTTCGCCTTGCCGCTTTGTGCGATTGCGTTCAACCCTGGCGTGCTCTGTCAGGCAGGTGCAGCTGCTTGGCACAGCGCGGTCCTTTGTGCAGCACACACACCACCCACAAGGTGTATGCCTGACTTCTTTCATGGGGTTCGTGTTTCTTTTTTGCTCTACTGCTCATTGTTTTGTTTGGGTCCAGACCTGCCTGCCATTGAATTCTGTCGGGACCTTGTGAATGTCGTCACTTGCGTGAATGCACGGGCCTGCGTCAGACTGCACAGCATCGTCAGACCAACCTATCCACCAAACCATGAGCCTGTTGTGGCACAGGGTTGATTCAACCAATGCAATGGCTCATTTGCACAGCAGCAGCACCCGCACAAGAGCTGTCCCGCGAGGCCTTGTACCGCCTGTCGGGGCTTGATGTCACACGCCAGTAGGCATGGAACCTGCTGCCTTGGATCGCAAGGCACTAATCATCCAGTTGAAACCAACCCAAGTCCGGTCAGCCAAGGAACCCCCTGCCTTCCTATCAAGAAGCCTCTGCAGCCAGCGCTCCCAAGCCGTGAGCAACCTTTCAGAGTTTCAGTCAAGGCAACCATCTGCCTGTGCACTGGTGGAACCGTGCCTTCTCTGCTGCCACGCTATGGCGAACGCTCTGTGTAGGGTGCCGCTGGCGCTGATAGTGCTTGCTGCCTCTGCCTGCCTCCTCTGCTCTGCTGCGACTGCTGCTGCTGCGAATGCCGGCGAGCCGCGCACTGCGGGGCGCAGGCTGCAGCAGGCGACCCCCAAGCCAGTGCCCGGTGTAGCCAAAGGCACCTCGGGCTCAGCAGTGCCTGCCGCCACCACCTACAAGACCGTTCAAGACTATGTCTGCACCAACCCCGCCACAACCAAGTAAGCACCACATGACCATGACCATGTCCATGAATGGCCTGATTGGCCAAGTGATGTAAAGTCAACCATGACCATGACCCGGAGGCCGCCACTGGAAGATTGGGGCGGGGCGCGTTGGGGTTCGGGATGCACGGCAGGCAGCGTGAATGGCATGCTTAGCCAAGTGATGTAAAGCCGGCAAATCACAGCAGGGAGCAGGAGAGTGTGCTGCAGGTCGACTCCGATCGTGGCGTTCGGAGCACGCAGCAGCAGCAGCACCTGTGTGTAGGGAACGCGAGACACGCTGCCAGAGCACACAAGGTGTTGCTGCTGCTGTCGTGCTCCTGTGTTCCATGACGAGGGAGCAGAAGCACTGTCTTGATGCATTAGCAGCACACTTCGTTTCACGACGGGCAGCATTGTCTGCTGCAACTTGCGCAACCTATCAGCCGCCGCAGGAAAGGGCGTGATGGTGCCGCAGCAACGTGATCCTGCTGCGATTTTCTCAAGCATCTTTAGGAGACTGCAGCAGGATCACGTTGCTGCGGCACCATGCTTCGTACCCCATGGTTTGAGATGCATGGTCAATTGTTTAAGGCCATTTCACCTGTGGGCAAAATATGGCATGCCCAAACCATCAATGTCTAAATATGGCATGACCAAATCATCAATGCCTCACACTATGTGCAGCATTGGGTAGATAGCATACTGGCAAAACTGACGGCGATATAGCAGTGTTTGCTTACACTCGTGTCCAAATAGTTCACGGCCACGCTGCCGTCGATGTGTACGGTATTCTGCCATGTGCGCAGGTTCTGCCAAGCCGTCAAGACCGCAAGCACAGACACGCGCCTTGCTGGCCTCAATGACCCAGGCTTTATGGGCACCGTGTTTGTTCCCACGGATAAGGTGAGGCAGCGGGCAGGCCCTACCTGATTGCTACCCTGCTCTGTGCTATACTGCTATGCGATGCGGATGTGTGCGCTCACCTTGACCGCATGAGCCATCCTGTGTACCATTGTGTGTGCTACAAGTGCCATGCAACGCGAAGGAGGGGCTGTGTGATACATACGCTGGTCATATGCGTGGTAGGAATGACCTGCCCCGGTAGATATGATGATTGCACGGTCGTGGATCCAGGCGCTCCCTTGATGTGCCTCAGACTAGGTAGTGGTCCTGCTGATTCTTGCGGTGCCGCATCGTCCTGCGTCTGATTCAGTATGGTGCAGCGATCCTCCTGAATACAACAATTTCGGGTCGCTGCAGGGCCTGATCGATACAGCGGACACGCTGCGCAAACAGCTGCAGGTCAAGTCGGACTCTCAGATCTACACCCAGCCCGACCAAGCCGGTAAGGAGCAGCATTGAATCCCCTCAAGCCTTGCAATGCACCTAGGCATGAAATTGTCAGGCGCAGGCTGCACTCCCATGCCTATCATATGCACTGTTTTGTCTCGTCATGCGCAAACCAGGATTGTCAGATTACGCCGCGCTTTGCCTTGGCATTCGCAATGCCCGTGGCAGGTTTTGCGCGACTGTGTTCGAGCAAAAGCGTTTCAGCAGGGCTCTGCTGTTGATGTACTGCTTACTAGTTGACGATGCAAATGGTGTGGCCAACTCGCGCTGCTGCTGCATGTGGCGCCACTGCAGGCCGCTTCGTGGCAGCGCACGTCGTGCCGGGTCAGGCGCTGCAGGCGGCGACGCTGCAAAAGGGAACCAAGCTCAAGAACGTGCTGGGCCAGACCATCACCGTGGGCGACACGTGAGTGGTACAGGGAGGGAGGGTGCATGATCTATTGAGCTTGTGCACACATGGTGGGGGGGACCGGTGTGTGTGCTGGGTGTATGTCACCTAAAGCCGCATTGCTGATGACGTCCTTGTGCAGTTGCTAAGCAAAGGCCTGGGAGTGTCTGTTGAACGGGATGGGAAACAGCAGCGCAAGCCATTGCCGAGGCGTTGGCGACAACTTCAGGCACACGCATTCGGCCAGCATTGGGTGAGCCACGGTCATTCAGCCGGGATATTGGCAGGAGGACTGGTGCGCTTGCGTGCATCCTGCGGCAGCAGGGGTCTGGCTAAGGAGCATTCATGCACAGAACAACCCGAATGCAGGACAACTGTCCTTCGTGGAATCACCTGCACATGTTGTCATCCAACGCCACACAGGCGCCTGTCTGTACACCTGTGCACGTTGCGTGCATGCTGTCACATGCTGACATGCTACAGCCTTGCCACCTATCCAATGTTTACACATGCTGACATGGGCAACTGCTCCCCCGTGTGCGGTGCTGGCTGCTCATCAGGTCCTGGTGGAACACCATCACCACGCTGGGCGGCCTGTTTGCCAGCAACGACATCGTGGTCCAGGGCCAGGGCGGCAACAAGGTCAAGATCATCACGCCCGATGTCTCGGCCGGCAGGGTGGGTTGCCTGTGTGCGTTGCGCTGGCGTGCGCCACTGGTGTGATCATCAGTCGACTCCCTTTGGCTGCCACACTGCGTGTGCGTGTGCCGAAGAGTCCGCACAGACTCTAACGCGACCAGCCCATGAGTCCATGTCGCACGCCTGCCTGCTGAATTGCACTAGCGACAGCAAGAGGTGTGCCGTCACAACACCTGCCCTCGCATTTTCTGGTTTTACAGGACATGCTGATGAAGTAGGCTGTGAATGTTGCGTTTGTTCGGCAGCTGGTGATGCCCAGCTGCCCACAGGCAAATCCAGGAGGCGGCTGGAAATGCATGCAGACGCTGTAAGCGTGACACACGCGCCAGCCAGCGCGAAGACCATCAGGCAGACTCTGAAATCTGGATGCTTTATGTGCTCAGGAGGATATGTGGACTGCAAATCATGCTCACCTAATGCTGTTATGTTTGTGTGCTGATGTGCACAGGCGGAGGCGCAGGTGGTGGACGGCCCTGTGGTTCCGGAGCGTGATAAGTCCTGGCTGGATTGGGTGCCCATCATCGGCTGATTGGCCCGAGTGCGGCAACAGGCCACTTAGGGTGATGAGATCACACGGCTGATGGATTTCACGTTCATGGGTGTCGGCACTCGGCAGGATGACACGCACACTGATTCAGTCAAGAATGGATGAATGGGCGATGCTGTGTGCAAAGTTACTGTTCCTCACGCAGCAGTGCAACTGGGAATCAAGATGTGACTGACGGAGCAGGCAGGCTGCTTGGTAAGTAAGCCTGCCTGGCCGCATCCAGAATCAGGGTTTGGTGCAGTGCTAGGTGGAAGTCAGAGTATTTTTGGATTTTGACGTGCATTGTTGCATGCATGATTGCATGCATGTGTCGTTGTTGACGTTGGCATCAGTGTGTTCTCGGCCAAAGCCAGTACTGACTCTGCATTCAAGCTCCTTGCGTTGGCAGAGTCCCACACCAGGCGCATGTCATGCAGCGCCACTGCGCAATAAATATGTATGTGTGCCATTGACCGCCGGCCGCGTAACGCCAAGGTGTGTAAATTAAGCTTGTAATGCAAAACGCCATTACGCTGCTCATGGGAGAATCGCAACGTTGGTTAATTGCCAGAGACCTGGATGGATGCTTGACCGCAATCAACAGCAGTGATGCATTCTTCCATCTCGGTCCATCGGCAGCACTGGAGCATGAACCACAGGCAAAACCTATCCAGACGTGTTCACAGCACGCATGAACGGCATGCACGCGCCTGAGAGTAGATCTGGCGCTGTTGGGAGTTGGATGTAATGGCAGCGGTACATGCCGGTGTGCCCCTGCTTCCCCCGACTGCAGCGGTAGCCTGACGCGCTGCAGCCACACTGGCAGCCGTCTGCGCGCAACTGACATCACACTGCATCTGCAGAGGGGGGGGGGCGTCATGGGCCATCGCGGCACGCGGGCGATGCATGGCACATGAGCTGGGAGGTGGGTCGCAGGCCATCCATTGAGCAGCCAGCAGGTGGGTGCGGGTGGTGCATAGGTTGCATCAAACCACGCGCTGCCAGTACCAACGCGTTGCCAACGCATTTACGGCAGAGCACCCGATGAGTTGTGGGACGGCCAAGCGCGCAGCCCAGGACGCTGCAGCAACTTGACATCCTGCGGGCCGGTGACCTCTGTGCATTGCCGGGGCAGACGGTAGGTGCCAAGAGTGCGACCGCATGCACGGGGCTGCGTTTGAGGACAGACGCGTTTGATTGACCGCACATGCTTTCATGCTGACTCTGTCACGCAGCTTAAGGTGCGCTTGAGAGGGTAGCTGGTGGCTCACTCATGCAGCGTGTGGCACAGCTGCGGTTCCGGGCACGCCACACCGGATGGCTGCGAGGGACGGGGGGGGGAGCAGCAGCGAGGAGGCAGTCGTCCCCGCTGGCGCATAAACGGCAGTGGCGCAGGTGGGCGAAGATTAGCGCTGTACTGGGGCTGTAAGAGGGGTTCACTCGGGCGCCTGCGGCTCCCGCTCCTGCTGCAGCTCCTGCTCAGTCGGAGGCCGGGGTTCTTGTCGCTGCAGCCGCGATACGCTACGGTTCGGTGCGTTGCGCTTAGCGGCCGCGGCCGTGGCAGCCGCCAGGGCGGGCGTGAGTATGGCGGCTGCCAGCTGGTTGCAGCGATCTGGGTCAGTCAGGTGGAGGTAGCCCATCTGCGCAAGCAGCACCGCAGCGCAACACTTGTGGTGGCGGTCTCAGGCATGGGCAATGTGAATATATGATGCAGGCCAGCATCGACATGCACCGGGATGTGGGCATGCGGGATGATTGAATGACACGGCCGAGAAATTGTGGTACAGCGCAGCAGATTGGAGCATGCAGGAGTTGGTGAACCGGTGGTGAAGCAAGCGCATGCTATCTTCAGTCGCCCGCAGTCCAGGAAGCAGTCCAGGAAGCATGCGCACACGACCCCAGGCCTGGCACGGGGTCGGTGGCCACACGCGGCCTTGAGGCCATGAATGTGAGACACGGAGCGCCTGCGTGTGCTGATCCAACAGACTGCTGGAGTATAGCATTAGGCCGTAGCGGGGTGCAACCCAAGCATGGGCAAGCTTGAGTGCGAGTGCACTCACAGCCCTGAGGTGCATAAAGAGGTGTACGTACTGCTGCAAAACATCACTCACCAGGACCTCGAGCGATGTTGCTTTTTTGTATGTCACAGCTGACACGTGCCGCGGGATCGACACATCCGCGTTGCGGCCCCAGCGCAGGACAGACTGCTCATTAGCGTTGAGTAGCGCAGCCTCCACCAGGGAGTCACACAGCACGGCCTGTGTTGCGAGAAGACGCAAGGACCCAGTTGAATCATCGATAGACGTGACGAGACGCATGGAGAGGTGCTGTGAGCATTCATAGCAACCAGTTTCACTCGCCTGACGTTCCGCGGAAGTGAACTCCTGGCAGGCCAGTGAGGGGCTTTTGCTGAGCACCACGCCAGGCGACGTCGCTGCTGCTCGAACATGTATCTGTTAGCCACAGACATGCGTATGTATAATGCTTCAATTTGGCAGCAACAGCGAGTCTTTTAACTTTGGAAGGTTCAACAAACTGCCACTGGCGTTTGTCCGGTTCACAGCATTGCACTTGCCTCCCAAACAGCATCTCCAAGATAAGCTAGGCAAAGCGGGTTAAGCGAGCTCCTTGCATCTGGCACAAGGTCGTGGATGACGGGTAGTGGCTGCAGGTTTGGAGCTGCAAGGACACGCGTATGCATCAGTCTGCGGGCTGGTGTTGACGACAGCAAAGTGCAAGCACGCATTGTGTCCGTGCTGCTAGAGATATGGTGGTTGGTTGTCACAAATAGCAAACTTAGGGACAAAATTGCCTTCACCATTCACCACCCGTGCAAGAAAGCAGGATGCCAACTGCGACTTGAATGCACGCTCGACAGCCGCAATGACGCGGTACGAAAACGCGTTCACAGGTCGTCAGAGTGCACAGGCCTTTCTTGACTAAGCTCTGCCATACATACAGATAAGCTTGCCCGTCCTGTATGTCCATTTAACTCAGGCTCCAAGCCATGGCGGCAACCACGGAACAAGGCGGGCGCTTCCAGGTTGACCTGCGATATGAATTTGAGGCTCCACAGCACTACAGCTTCTCTGAGCCAAGCACCGGAGCCTGCAACAGCACCTGGTTTGACGGTCGACAAGGTGAGCGCTGCTTAGGTGTTTCCTGGTCAAAGCCAAGCATGGTCTCGCAGGCAACACCTTGAGCTGGCCTTGGCGAGTGACGTGCAGCCTTGCATACAATTTCAATACTTGGAACGTATGACTCTTTTGTCTCGCGCCCACCTGTGGTGTTGCTGCTAGGCGAGCCCTCACCGTTGCGCGAGGTCAACGCAAATGAAGCTGAGCAGCAGCCCAAACGCTCGCTGCTTGACACCAGCACAAAGCAGGCAAGTGTTGCACATACCAGACTAACCCCAAGCTGGACCGTCATGGCCGTGGTATTGGTGTACGCCTTGACCGACAGTTGCACCTGGAAACGGTTGTGCCTGGAAATGCTTGCATGCCGCAGAAGCCTGCGAAGACCAACATCGTGACCTCATGGGGTGCAGATGTGAAGAAACAGAAAGTCTTAGAAGCCCCTGGTGAGGCCGTCGTACTGACCTGGTG
Source organism: Chlamydomonas asymmetrica (assembly GCA_001662385.1). Lineage (NCBI taxonomy): Eukaryota > Viridiplantae > Chlorophyta > Chlorophyceae > Chlamydomonadales > Chlamydomonadaceae > Chlamydomonas > Chlamydomonas asymmetrica. The sequence goes on from BDDA01000686.1 coordinate 42,393, forward strand.
TTCCTTGCGCCTCTTCATGGCATCAAACAGCTGTTGCAAACCAATTGGTATGAAAACCAATTGGTTGGGCACACGTGCATGCTTGCAGGGAACGCAGGTGGTGCAGGCCCATCAGCAGGCTCTAAAGCCCGTCACAACAGCTCTGCCGCAGGGCCCAGCATCGGCCCGGTTACGCGCAGTGCTAGCAGGCAGCGGGATGCCACTCGGACGCAGCCGAGCGACCGTCAGGGTGGGAAGGAGGTGCGTTCAGTCCTGTAAGCGAAATGAACATCAAACGGTTGGTGCTAACATGTTGCACAATTGACACGCCTGACTAACGCACTATACGCACGCAGAACGTGGCAACAGCGACGGCAACTGCTAAGCTCGCTGCGGCCAGGGTCACCGCAACGGCAAGGCGCATGTCACGTGGGATCGCAGTGGGCAAAAAGACGGCCAGCGCCAAGGACAGGCTGCTCAAAACACTGATGCCCAAGAAGGTGGGTCTTCTCCCTTCAGCTTAGCGTTGGCACGCCAGCAAGCAAACGGTTCACTACGCACCAGGCAGGCGTGTGCCAGCAGTGTGTTACAGAGCAGCGTGCCCACCTGCCATTTACCGCGTGCTGTGTGGCTGCCCTCACAGACTATGCCCACCCGATCCACCAAGCAGCTGACCATCCCCGAGGAGCCCCCGCTGCACACCTCCACGCGTGCAACGCGCGCCTTGGCTATGGCAGGCGCTGCTGCAGCTGCGCAGCCCAAGGTTTGTGGTGGGCCATGACTGCAGGGCATTGCCTGTGGCGTGTGTCACGGGGCCTGGCTACACACCAGAAATTGGTTGTTTGGATGCACGCAGGTGCTTCCAGTGTGTGCATGTGTGGTGGCTTGACCTCCTGACCTGCCGGGCATCACGCTTGCTTTACCTGCCTTGCCTGCAAGTGACAACGCAGCCAGTACTGCTGTGCGCTGTGCAGGATGGGCGGCCTGGCAAGAGCCCCTTCAAGGCGCTGGCTGTCAAGGTGAGCGGCTGCAGCCTGCGATGATGTCCTAGCACATGGCCCTCCGCATGCACGTAAGGATCGGTCCAGCATGAGGAGGGTGACATGACAGGTAAGGGACTCCTGCCGGGCGCTGCTTCAGAGGACGCTTCATTCAGAACCTTACCATGCGCATGCACCCAGAGCTGCTTGCCTGCGATTACGACACCACAACACGCACCTGTATGCACACGAATTGTGCGGCAGGTCAAGGAGTTTGACAAGACGCCTGGGCGCTTCAAGCGCAGGCCCTCGCCACCGATGCCGGCATCGTCGCACCCCATCAGCCTCACCAAGCCCCAGGTGCGAGGCGGCTGGCGGCACCACAGCGGCAGATGTGGACATGCAGCGACCTGGCTCAAGGGTTTGTGCATGTGCGCAACCCCAGCAGCATCGCTGTACTGCCCGTTGCTCACGCATTCCTGGATGAGTCGTTGTATAGGCTGCACCGTAAGCTATCGCACACCAAACCATGCATGTTCTTCACCACCTCAAGCTGCATGACATCGTGGTACGCGTCGTGAACGCTGCAGCCGCGTGATGTACCTCCACTACTTCCGGCCCTGCCTGGTGCCTGCCTGGACCTCACAGGAGCCGCAGCTGTGGACGTCAACGCGCTCACGCCAAGCAGGCGTCAAGAGCCGGGAGCAGCTGGAGGAGGAGGTCATGGCAGCCATGCCGCAGTTCAGGGCGTCAACGCTAAAGTGAGTGCCACCGCAGCATCAGACCAACGCCCGCTGGTTGGACCGTTGCCCACAGGCCGTGAGCTGCATTCCTTAGTACTGTACAGGTGTACACAGTGATGTTGCGCACCACAACCCAAATCGCTGCATAAGCACTGGTTCAAGGAATGGCGGACAGATTCACGTCCATGCAAAAACCCGCTGCAGTAATGGTCTGGGCAGTGTGTGTGCTGTGCGATGGGACTGTTACTGTGACGATGACCTATGGCTGTGACCTGTGACTGTGACTGTAACTGTGACCCTGTTGTGCTGTGCTGCAGCCCGTTGGTGCTGTCATCGTCTGGGCAGATTGGCGTGCCGCATGTGGAGAAGAGAGGCACCACAGAGCCACAGCCCTTCCAGGTACGACCGCTATTGCGTCCTGATCCTTGCGTATGGAGTACCACCTCAGCTTGCAGGCAGCCCTAATGCTTAACCGACTACGCCCTGACCCTAATCAGAATGGTTGTACGCTGCTGACGCCTGCCCTGCATCACTGCCATACTTGCTGGCGCAACGCGCTGGCATGCTCTGCCTCTGTGCACTTAGCCAGCGGCGATGGAGCCTGTTGAACTTCAGCAGTGTCTTCTGTCCAGATCGTTCTGGTCCATATCCTTGCCGGTGTGTTGCCGCCGTGCGGTGCATCCATCTGCTGTGCATGCAGTTCATCTCTGACGACCGCGCTGAGGCGAGGGCGAGGCGTGCCAAGGAGCAGCAGGTAGTGCCGGAAGAGCAGCCAGACGCAGATGCAGCCCAGGCAGCAGCAGAAGCACGCCCTGAGGTGCGGGCTTCCCCCCGCTCCCATGCACGCCTGCGGCCGCGCGGCCTGCTGCACATGCACAGGAGCAGTCCCTTGTCCTCCTCGCGTGCAGAATGTTACACCGCGCAGACGTTCAATGAAGTAATGTAAGGGCAACGGGCATGAGGGCCGGCATGCGGCGGGCTGCGCTATGCTGTTGCCGCTGTGTGTTGACAGTGTGCTGTTTGTTGCCGTGGGGCGCTCCACAGGATGCCCACGACCGTCAGCAGGAGCAGCAGCAGCGGCCGGCTACGCGTGCACGCAAGAGCGAGGCGCCGCAGCCCATGCAGATGGTGAGGTCCACGACAAGCATCAATAAGGCGCCCCTTCCCAATCGCCATGCCTGCCTATACTTCCGTAATTTGTAGTGGCAAAGGTGCCACTGTGTAGCACGCATGTCAAAGATTGGTAGTGATGTAGACATTGATGGGTCGAGCCGGTACCCAGTCTAATGCACTCTGCAGGCTTGTCTTTGCTGTTTGAGCATTTGCTGGCTCGCCATGTTGGCTGACACTCACACCCCTTCCTGGACCCCGCTTTGCAGCCGGCGGGCCCCACCATCCCCGTATCACCATTCCTGCGCACCAAGACCCGTGCGAGAGAGGTGCGTCGGGAGGGCGGGGCAAGGCTGCGAGCAGCGCTTGTTGCCATAGTCGCCGGTTCAGTGACACCCGTCATCCTGTCATCCTTAGCACACATCTGTGACTGCCATTAAGTACAGGGCATACTGTAGGTCAGCCCCGTCAGTGAGTCTCATACAGTCATAGGGTTGTCCTTCACGGTTGCGCTTTAAGGGAAGCCTGTGCTTGTGCTTGCGCTTGTGTGTTGCAGTCGCGTGCGGCTGACCTGGAGGAGCCTGCGGAGCTCAAGGCACGGCCCCCGCCCAAGTTCCTTCCGCTGCCGGGCAGGTGAGCCGGCCGGGCAGGCACCGGCAGCCGGCTGAGCTGCCGTTGCCGTGTGCAGCAGCTGCACGCTATCGGCACATGCATCAGCGGCTGCACGTCCAACACTTGCTGACCGTGGTCACATTCACGGTGCAACATGTGTATGATCAGTTGATCACACTGCGCCAGGAGGTGCAAGAGAACGTACGCTAAACAAGTGCGGATGCGCACTCTATGCTAGGTCGTGGTGCGAGTCGAAACTCTGCCGTAGTCCTGTTGCACTGCGCCTCAACCGCCCCCCCTCCCCGTACCTGTCTAAACCTGTACCCGCTGGTGCGCGTGCCGTTGCAGCTGCGAGCTGGCGCTGAATCGCTCAATGGGCCAGGGGCCTGCCGCGCCCACGCAGCCCAACCCCTTCAGCCTGCGCTCAGACGTGCGTGGACAGCTGCACCAGGCGCACCTCTCCGCCAAGGTACGGCCGGGCAGTCTGGATCAGCTTGGGTTGGAAGCAGCTGCGCCTGGGCCGGGTTGGAGCTGCTTTCAGATGGGAGTGCAGCACAAGAGAGCATGTAGAGCAGCCAGGTGCGAGAGCAGCACTGGTAGCGACAAGGCACGGGTTGGTTGGGCGCCGCTTGGGGGAGCGTCATGTGCACCAGCGGCATCCTGCATTTACCGTGTGCATGGCCTTTCACTGTACGTGGCCTCTGTGCCGTTTTCCCCACAGCAAAAGAAGGCATGCACACAAGAGTGCTGCTGATCCTTCTGCTACTGGTCATGATCCTGCCGCTGACCATGGTCCTAATGCTGCTGCTGATCCTGACCCCGCCGCTGCTGCTGCTGCTGTTTGATGTGACGTGTTTAGCTTGCCGAGGAGGAGGCGCGTGCGCGTGAGGCGCGCCGCCCCAGGGCGCAGCCGCTGCCGCTCAGCACAGACATGCCGCTGGTGCCGCCCAAGCCCGAGGCGCGCCCGCTGACGCTGCCGCAACCGTTCAACCTACGCAGCCAGGTGTGCGCGTGGCGCCGGTTGCCCCGGGTGCCTCACGCATGACGCGCTGGTGCCCACATGCCACCCGATGTGCATGATCCTGGCATGATCACATCATCACCAACACCGTACTCTCACATATGGTACCACGACTTGGTGTGGAGAGTTCCATGGATGGAGGGCACATGGCGTGGCATGATGCTGTTTGCTTACGGGAATGTTTTATGTACCGTCACCACAATGCTCTCTTGTCAGGCGCGTCACGACGAGTATGCTGCCGAGCTGGTCAAGGAGCTTGCGGAGGAGGAGGAGTCCAAGCGCAGGGAGGCGGAATTCAAGGTGGGGGCGGCGGTGTGCAGGTGGACATCATGCACCCACCACACGCGTTGAGGCCAGCGCTCATGACTCGGGCACGGCCTGCTTACGGCATGCCACGTCAGCAGAGTGATGTGCGTGCTACACTCCTCCCCCTGCTGGCACGTGCCTCTGCAGGCTCGCCCGGTGTGGCGCGGCATTCCGTTTGCGCCTGTGGAGCACAGCGACCTGCCGCTGACGCTGCCGGTGGAGCCCACGCTACACACAGGCAGCCGTGCGGCCGAGCGCGAGCGCTTTGATGCAGCCATGGATGCCAAGACCAGGGCCGCTGAGGTGAGAGATGCGTGATGTGAGCATGAAAAGCACATTGCACATGTCATCTTGTAGTCGCTGCCGGCGTGCACGCTCTGCTGTGCTTTTCGGCGGCCAGGCAGTGCTTGGGTCATCCCTGTATCGGTTCAGGATCGCTCAATCGTTCCGTCTTGGCCATGTGCACTCGCCGTCGCACCAGCATCCTGCCTGGCATGATGCGCTTGTGCATTATGTTCGTATGCTATGCTACATCAGGAGCATGTCGTGCACTCGTGCGTTGCGTGTGCATGTGCATGCGCGTTATGTGTGCAGGAGGAGAGGCGGCGGCATGAAGAGGAGAGGCGACGGGAGGATGAGCGCGAGGTCAAGCGGTGAGCGCCTGCCTGCCTGGGCTTAACGCCAACCTGCGCAATCGACTGCGCTGCGAGGGCGTGCCGAGCCACGCCACGCCATCCGCCGATGCAGCCTTGCCTCAGGGCAAAATGCAGCCATTCTCTGCCCTGCAGTGGCATGTGCATCGGTGGGCTCACATTGCTGTGTGTGTCCTGGTATCCTGGCGACCGTATGTGACAGTCTCTCTCCTGGGGTGCTTGTCCCTTAACCCCGTGCTGGCCTGCTTGTCTTCACCAATTCACCCCCCCTGCAGTTATCGCAAGAGCCTGGCCTTCCACGCGCGGCCCATGCCTGACTACAACGCGCTCATGGCCGGCAGCGCCGGCATTGCGGAGGGCGCTGGGGAGCCGGCGGAGCGCAAGCCGCTCACCGTGCCCGTGTCGCCCAAGCTCGGCCGCAAGCGGGCGCGGGGTGCAGAGGCGGAGTGAACGGCGGGCTGAAGTCTGACTGCTTCTGACCTTACCTTGACTACCCCTACCAGCACACCTGCACACACGCATACGCATGCATCTCCAGGTTCATATCATGTACTACAGCAACAACTCCAGACGTCCAACGTCCGCTGGCTTCAGGACCTGCCCACCCAGTCGCCACCACAATTAGTGCAGTGCAGAGCTATGCATATTGCGGTACGGAAATGCACGTGCAAAGCCATGCAAGGACAGCGACTTGGCCACGGCACGGCATGAGGCACTGATGTGCACGCGAAGCGCAAGATCGCATAGTGCACTTGACTTGGGTCGACGACACTGTTGCCCTGCACCCTCTCGACTTTCTGAGAGCATACGACTGACAACCGACCGCTAAAATCCTTGTCATTTTGGAGTTTGCCTTATGGGCATGTAATGCTGTTCGGTTGACTCAAATCACGACCATTTGCTAGTAGAAGAGTGTTCGGCCGCATGCAGGCGGCAGACAGTGGAACGGCAGTAGAGCATGGAACAGGCGCAAGAACAATGCCGCACACCTGTAATGATACGAATATACGATGCATGTGCTTCTTGATATAGTTGTTGCACAGCTTCGTCATGCACAGGGCATGCAACTTTCTTGGTAGGGTGCGCTTACCTGTGCAGGTGGCTCAGGCGGCCATGCCGCCGGCCACTTTCATTTGTGGTGGTGAGCTTGACGCCATGTACACTTGCCTACATGCGCCGCCATACGCCTGCCTGCACTTGTCCCGGCCATGCAGGCACTTCCTCGGCTGCCAGCCGCATCGCTGCATGGCTCGAGGCAACAGACATGCGCATGCAATGCCGAGATGCGCATGTTGGAGTCCTACAGACCAGGAGCCTGAAGCAGTCCGTCGGTGGCTCAATGCACCTCCACATTTGACTTCATTTCCTTCGCTCCATCTGACATGCATAGACTGTATTATATTTTACTTTTGTGACCTAGTTCGCTGAAGCTGCTTCCTGTCCGGTACGGTCAGCGAAACCGAAGCAGTCCAGCGGTGCACGAGGAGTTGCAGAACAGCAACGCAGCACGATGCAGGGGTTAAGACACCATGGGCAACATACTAGCAGGAGGTACGTGCTATCCACACTGTACCTTTTGTGTGCTCCAGTATGTGCAGCTAACCGGCGAGTGGCTGTGGACGTTTTGAGACTTGACAACCAGCGCGATCACTCACAATAAAGCTGTGTCCTGGCGTGCAGGGTAGCAACAAGTTTGCAAGGGGTTCAACCGGTGTTGTCACGAAGAATAGGTGGGTGCAGCACTGTTTTGGCTGACCGCCAAGGCTGGTCTTGCAAGCACACACTCACTGTCAGCAGCGTAGAAGGTTGTGGTGTAGCCCCGACTTGCTGGGCCATATGTAAGACTCCGCTTCCTTATGTGGTACTCACGGTCAGGCGTCAGTAGCAGGCGGGGCTGCCTAGCACAGCGGCAAGCAGCTGTTGGTTTCCTTTTCATCGGTGAACCCTCCGCTCGTTCCTGCCTTTTGCAGCTGTGGTATGCTCCCAACGTAAAAGCCAGGAAGCCAAGGCGCGGAAGGAGGGGCGATATGTCAGTTTGTCAGATGCGCCCAGCGGCAATGGTAATGGCGTGCAGGCTGTGTACCGACCTCCTACTGCCCTGGACTCAGACATTGACGTTATGTCCAGCGCTGAGACGATGCCAGAAGAAAGTGCTTTTTTCGAGGATGTCCCGGACAGCATCACCGCAAACAATATTGGCCGCATCACGTTCTATTGCGTCGCTGAATCCTTTGAAAGGTGAGTCGAGCCCCCGGAGTGTATGCCTTGCTTTGCTCCGTGCTCAGTTGCTCTGCTCTGTGCTTAGGCGAAGCCTGCTGCGTCAGGCGCATATGCCATCACACACCCAAGGAAAGCGTGCGTTGTGGCGCAACGTGCAGGCGACGACTCGACGAGCACTTGCGGGAAAGCTATCGATCATGCCTGGTTGTTCCGTATCCTGGTGTCACCTATGTGGAGTTCTCCAGAGGCAAATCAGATGAGGCGGGAGGAGGTGGGTGAGGTCTAAGGAGGCCCTAGGGCCCGGGGCCTTGAAGAAGCGCGCACAGGCACCGGCGCACGCACGCACGCACGCACATAAGCACGATACAAAAGGCGCACCACACACGACACGGCATGTTTGGTACCTGGTCTGGTGTGTAGCTGCATGCAAGTCAAGCCACCGGTACCCCGGCACACACAGCATGCCGTCAGGGGATGCACAGGCAGCATACGGTACGCTGATGTACGGTACATGCCAGACTGTGTACAGCATGCCGATTGCAGTTTGCTTACTGACCGGCTAGATTGTTGATAGGGGCTCGTCGGCCTCCCTGACTGTTCAACACCTTACTGACTATGCACTGCCCGCATGCGTGCGTGTTGTTGCATGCAGACGTCTTCTTCTTCGACTATGGCGTGGTTGCGTGCTGGGGTGAGCTGGGCCACACTGATTGCAAGGGGGCGTCTAGGCGTGTACCCTGCATTACCATACTAATACACTATGCTGCAATCAGTCAGGCTATATAGGCAGCGGGACTGTGCCGGTCGTGCCGTGATGGGGCTGTTTGAAGCAGCCAGTGGTGTTTCAGGGAGGGTGGTGCAGAGGGGTCAGCCTCAGTGTGACGTCCTCGCTTGGTAGATAGCATGCGCGCGAGTTGCAGCCGTCGCTCATGGACTGTCCTGCCCAGCTCGTAGCTCCTGCTGGCAGTGCCTGGTGACGGACCCACATCATGCGCTGTGTGTGTTTCCAGCGAGAAGTGCGTTGTTCAGGCGCAGGAATGAGCGCAGCAACAGGAGGCCGCTGCCGGGTTGCCATCCTGCTATGATCATGTGTATGGCAGTGAGCATGCTTCATGAACAGACCAGTAGGTCACACTGATGGCAAATATGTGTGTGGTGTGCGTGTGCGTGTGTGCATCAGGCCTGGATAAGGCCCAGGAGATTGCGCTTGTCGAGGCCATCCCACAGACGTGCCACGTCAAGGGACTGCGCCCATCAGAGATGGAGGTTGAGAGCTTGCAGTACAACTTCACGGCCCTGGAGCAATCACACGTACAGGTGGGACATTGCGGCCGCCAGCCGTACGTGTTATTTGTGATACCAACGTCACACCGTAGCCAGGGGCACAGCTTCTACAGCAATGCAGCACGCGTCACAGCACACGCCCCTGTACGCCCCTTGTGCGCTGTATGATTGATGTGATGGCGGCATGGCGCCCCGTACCGACCTACACGCTGTAAGTTTATGGGCTGCAGCATGCAACGCAAGGCGGGGTGTGGGTGTGGGTGCGGGGAAGGACATGCATGGGCAACGCTTCTCCCAGGCTCTCACAACTGCGCTGTCGCTTGGCTCTGATGTTAAGCTCTGATGTTTACAAATATGTCGGGTTTGCGCTGCAGAACGACATCGTGACGCTGAGCCGTCGCTTCGCCCAGAACCACAAGATGAAGCTGGCCATCAGCTACGCGCTGGCGCAGGCCACCAAGCTGAGCGTGTACGAGAAGCGCGTCACGCAGCTGGTGCAGGTGCATGAGGGCGGGTCGGATCTCCCCCCGGGATGAGTGAATCTCTCCCCGGGATGAGTGATCTGCTGATTTGAGCAGTGATGTACGGATTTGACATTTGTGCTTAGCGATGGTTGGGCGGCTTGGCATGTGTGCAGCATGTCAGTGCTCACGAGTGCGGCCCGCCACCCAGGAAATCAGGAATGAATGTCACGAGGCACTGCATGCAGCCCGATGCTTGCATGCACCTGTTGCATGCGGCTTGGTCCTGTCATAAGTCATGGCGCATGCATCAACGGATGCTCCATAGCCTGCGCCTGGGAGGCCCTCAAGCTCTTGGAGCGCCAAACATCCTAAGTACACCACCCATACTGCACTTGTACGCCCTCCCCCGAGTGACTTTGCCTGTGTCCTGCCTGCACTGCTTCTGCGCGCTTGACTCACGTTGCATGGTATCGTGATGTGCTGCGTGTGCCGCACGCGTGTGTGCAGGACACGGAAGCGCTACCTGCGGAGCTGGCGGACAAAGGAGAGGTCGCGCTGTCAGGTGCGCCATTTTAAGCAACATTACTAATTCCGTGTCAAGCTCCTTAGTCAGGTGCATGCCTCGGGTGTCGCGTCTGCAAAGGGTGCCTGGGAGACCACGACAGCGAGTGGTGAACACGCAATGCAGAATGCAGTGGTGGGCAGCCCCCAACTGCTGCTCTCCAGGCAGTTGAAAGGTCCAGCCGCGCGCACGGCATCGACCGCCTGTCGGGCCGGCCTGAGCTGTCAAATGCTGCCGGCAATACCAGGACACTTACGCATGCACGAGACCGCTGCAGTGAACATAAGTGCCATGCGAGCAAGCACCACTGGAGGAGGCTGAACCGCATCATGCCGCCATTCATGCGCATGCACCGCCAACAGGCAAGGACATCGCCAAGCTGATCGGCAAGGTGTTCCTTCAGAAACGCTCCGTCAACCTGCTGGGCGCGGTGCTTGACACGCCGGAGTTCTTCTGGCATGCGCCTGACAGGTACGCAGATGGATGTGTCGCAGATGGATGTGTCAGCTGCTCACCTGTGGTCCTGAATCACGCTACTCATGACTCATGGCTAACGACTCATGTTGTGCAGTACTGTGAAAGCAGTGCGGGACGTACCGTTTTCGGTGAAGTCGTTGCACGGCAATAAGCGTTACATAGGAAAGCATGCAGGATGCATGCTGAGCATGCATCGGAATGCATGCAAGGGTTTAATTAATTACGATTGGCAGGTGGAGCTGTGCAAACGCCCCGCGTGGTGCCGGCGCAGCAAAGGCTTGTCGCACGGCACCCGCGGGACGCTTCTGGCCAGAATGAAGCAAGCTCGCGAAGTGGATCTAACCACGCAGCGACGGACCAGACATACGCTGGTCAACCAGGACACACAGCATGTGCCCGCTGGGCTTCTTGCCGTACAATTCCGTATCACAGAAAACCTCAGTTTTCATGCATTGCATGCAGAAAACATTTAATATGGGGTGTATGCGTTCTGGATCCTGTCCCGACACAGCTGCCGTACCGCAGATGTCAAGGTGCCTGCACACCGCAGTTCCATGGCAACAATGAACATTTGCGTACTGTTACTGTGCACACCTACGCCGTATGTACCGCTGCTGCCTGGTCAACCCCTGTTGTGTACCGCGCCGCTGTACCGCGCAGCTACCAGGCGCTGTACGAGCGCGTTGCCGAATATGTGGAGCTGCGCACGCGCGTGGCGCTGCTGAACCAGCGCTTTGACGTGCTCGGCGAGATGCTCGACATTCTGCGCGCCTATCAGAGCAACGACCACGGCACCCGCCTGGAGCTGATCGTCATCTACCTCATCGCGGTGGAGATCGTGCTGGGTGTGTTTGAGCTCATTGAGCTGCTCAGGTCGGTCGCACATTAAGCTGCAGCTCAGGTTGGTGCTGAGAAGCGAGCGGCAGCCTATGTAGGCCGCGTGCTGCCCCGCCGCTGGTTAGACAAAGCGCATGTGAGGTCGCCACCGCCCAATACATACAAGCCATTAAACCAAGGTGCTTCGCGCATGCGTGTGTGGTGTATGCGTGCCAGCTGAGGAATGCAGTTGGTTTAGGGCAGGAGGTGGATGTGTTGCGGTGGTGCATGGATTGCATGGGTTGGTTGCGCACGCTTGTGCTGAGCTGCGTATCCCTCACCTGGACTCAATAGGCTCGGAGGGCATATGCACAGTCAGCGAACATGGCGTGTTGTACATGTCCACTCGCGGCGCCTTTATAAGCCCTTGCGCCCTGCTGTGGCCTGCTGCGCTCATGGTAGCGATGCTGAACCTGTGGCATGCACATGGCCCTGACCATCCCCCCCGACGGCTGATACCCACTGCGGACGCCAGATGATGCGGCCTTGATCGAAACGTTGAGTCGGAATTGGGTGTATTGGAGTGAGTGATCCGCACCTGCCAACATTGAGTGCCTGGATCACGTGAGTGGCTCCAGATGCTGCATGCGGTATGCACCTCATGTGTGAGAACCGCATGATTGCCTTGTACTTGTGATTCACTATTCTGGCGTGTGTTTCTGTCCGTTACATGCCTGTTGCCTGCACGTTGCTGCATGGCTGGTTATGGAGGGAGCATTATTTTTGTGCGCGTAGCGCTTACTGAACTGTATGAATACTTCACACGGGATGTTAACCCTGTGGCTGGCAGCAAGACTGCACAGGCAATCCATGCGTCGATGCATCTTGAAAGGCATTGAGTCAGTCAAGACTTGTCCTGAGAGTCGCCAGCGTCACACTGCAGAGAGATTTGCGTGTCGGCTCTTCCATGGCGCATCACGCCTTAATCGCTGTTACATCTGATGTGTTCGCTCCTTGCCTGAGCGCTGCTTGCGGCATACATTGCCGTATACACGCACAACAGCAGTACGTCGGGTCTCCACCTCGGTGCATATCATATCCATTGTAGTGAGAGACCGTTTTAGGATTTGAGCGTTTGCCTGCTGCGTAGCCCTCAGCGTCTGAGCGCCGGCAGGAGCTGCCAGTACTTCCTTAAGGTTGCAATATCAGTACGTTGTGCTTCTGTAGTTATATGCACATGAGGCCCTGCGTGAAGCCTCCTTTTGGCATATACCTGTTATGATCCTGGATTCCTGGCTCACCGCTATGGTGTCCACGCTGTGGCCACAACACCACCCTGGGATGTGAACCTATCGTGCGCATCCCCTGGCTCATGCAGCAGCGGAAACGCGTGCCGCAGATGGACCTAGTGGGCCTCAACCATCATCAACATCATGCAGCAGGTGGTTCTGTCAGCCGATCTTCGACCGCCCGTACCCAGTGCCTGCCAGGCAACAGCAACTGTTACACAACTAGACCCGATCGCCGAGGCAGCCATGCCCAAGATGTACATCGAGTGGCCATGCATCTGCCCCGCCCACACCGTGAACACGAAGACGAGCACGGCCATGCAACCAAAATGCAGGCGATGCATGCATGCAATCAGCTGACATCGGCTGTATAACGCACTAGCGGAGTGCAACCGTGCAAGCCCGATTGCCAGGTCTATTGTTCGCCACATGCTCTCCTCACTGCACCAACCTCACATCCTGGCTTGGACCCAACCAAGCCGCCCATAGCAACGAAAATGGAGCAGCACTTGCATTGCAACGAAGCTGGCCCTGCCCGGTAGGAACACGCAAGGAAGCACAGCTGCCAAACCCGCCTGACCGCATTGCGGTAGCCAGGCCCCATATAATATGCCATGCGCTGGTAGCCTGGCATCCGGAACGTATAGCCAGTATGCCAGTGGGTGCACATACAAATGGGCCTTTTGGCCGACATGCTCCTGATGTAACATACCATACCATACCATACAGCTCAGCACCGCAAGCAGACCTGGTGCATGCAAGAGCACTGCAAAAGCGCAACCGATGAACACCGTGATGTAGGCAGTAATAAAAAGTCATCCACTACGGACCGCCTACACATGAGTATGCGTTCTTAATCTGAGGACCCGTTATGACCAAAACTGCTTCGCCTGAATGGCAGCAGCAGAAGGAGTTCGGGCCGCCATCGCACAAGGTGCAGCAGGGCAGGTAGTAGCCGTGGAAATCGCTTGCGGCTGTTGGGATTTCATTGGCGCGGCAGCAGCAATTGGTGGCCTGCCCGGCTTGGCACAGAGGGCAGCAGGGCTGGTTGTAGGTGGGATCATTGCTTGCGGCGGTTGGGATTTGATTAGCAGGGCAGCAGCAATTGGGTTGATTGGTGGCTTGCCCAGTGGCTTGCCCGGCTTGGCACAATGGGCAGCAGGGCTGGTGGTAGGTGGGATCATCGCTTGTGGCTGTTGGGATCTGTCCTGTGGCGCAGGCCTTGTAGCATGCTCCATTGTACCACTGGCAGGCCTTGACTCCGTTGCCCGGCTGCTGGGTACCCTGCAGAACTTCACCAGTGCATAACGCCTCCATCTTGCAGTCACAGGCCTGAGTACAGCTGTTGGAGGTCGGAGCGGTCGTTGTGAATTGCTGCGCTGTCACCGCAACAGGCGCCGCTGCTGCTATCAGGATGAGCAGGATAGCGCCTGCGCACGCAAGCGTATGGCATTTAGCACTTGCACGATAATGCACGGCACACCAACCCAACCACTCATTCTCCAGGGTAGCCTGGAAGGCGGTTGGGTTCAGAGTCCATGGATCTCGGGATCTCCTCTCGCTGGCTCACTGTCCACACACCAGAGTCATGCAAGGATTTTCTCAAGAACCGCAATGAGGACTGGGCAGGGGGCAGGGGACGTTCGCCGCCTGTACACTTCCTCGCACGGGTGATGCGCATGATGGTAGTCGCCGCTCACATTGCACAGACAGCACGCGCCGCCCCAAGCAGACATGTGCCGCCATGCACGCGTGGACGCGCCCCAGGCTACCCATGCGCGCCTACGCACCGAGCCCGAACCACAACGCCGCAAGGCCACCATGCTCCAAGAACCAGTATGCTGGATGGGTGGTGGTAACACGATGCTAAAGAGTAAAACTCCCAACGCAAAGAAAACACGGGCCGAGTGGCTGACAGAAGTGGGGCGGCCACGCAAGCAAAAACGGAACAGAGAGGTTGCGTGCTGAATGCAATCTACCTGAGTGCAACCACAAGGAGATGCGCAGGAAATGAAGGGACATGCAAGGCAGTCTTGTTTGGCTGCATGATTTGCCACAGCAGACCAAGTGACCCAAGGTCCAGCCAACCGTCGGAGGCTGATTGCAGTGCTCGAGAGGCACCAGTGCAGAGGCTGAAAGACCACAAAGACAACAGGCCTACACCCAACTTTGCGCTGGCTGGGCTCACCTTTCAGAGCCACAGCTGCAGCAGTGGTGACTCCACTGCGGGCGATTGGTGCGGCCATCGGCAGGAGTGAGGCTGAGTGGCGCTTGATGGTAGCAGCGAGGGAGGAACGCGGCGGTCACGCAACAGCCCACAGACACCTGCAGGACGGATGAGGGACAAGACACAGCTCAGGCACCTGCAGCGTGGGCAATTGCCGTCCAGAGCACCGGGGATGATGTGCGAGGCGCCGGACACGCAGGGTGCAATGTGCATGCAGCAGCCAGCTCTAGCACGTAGGTCAGCCCGCCAAACAACCCAGCAGCCAGAAGGCACATGCTTATCGCACTGTCAAAATTCAAGCCTCGTAACCTGAAGGTGAGGCCTCTGCTTGTTGTGCTTACCACTGTTGGCGGATCAGACCCTCAATGCGATGACCAACCGGTCTACTTGACCGGGCAGTGCCGGGCGGTACGTAGAGACATATACTGATACACTCACAATCATCAAAGGCAGCTTACCTGCTGCCGGGCTGTTGATGAGCACATCGCGTACCATGGCAGCATGCTTGCGCTTCGTCACATGAAGGTCTGCCTCACACAACATCCCTGGAGCATGCCAGTACCCGTGATTGCACTGCGCGTGCGGCTCGATGCGTGCATGCAGCATTATGTGCAGGGCTAGCGGTGCGCACCCTGCCTTGCATTGGCTGTCCTCCCCTGCGCTGGTGGATGATTGTGGTCGATCGGGATGTGGGTGCGTGGTTGAGCATCCCCTTCCTTCCGCCCTCGCCCTTGCGACACTCTGCTAGCCCTATGTTAGCGGCCTGCTTGAACCACACTCTGCCTGTGCATGGCAGTAACGAGCCACTGCCGCCAGGCAGGTAGACAAAGCGCAAACAACAGCGTGTCAACATGAATCATGGGTGTAGCCAGAAAGCTTGCAAGGGTGCGGGCTTGCCGTGCTGTCGTGGACCGCTTCACCAGGCACCTGCGCCCAACAGGATTGCATGCAGTGATGGCCTGCCAGGAACTGCAAGTCATCCTCTGGCTGCAACAGAGGGCTTCCACAACACAGACGCTGATTGACATACAGTGCAGGTTCTCGCAGAACCAGACTGGTAGTAGCAACTACGCAACAGAAGGCTACCTTATGTTACCAGGCATGTGAGATTGGCAAAGCTTGGGTGCATGAGCAACATCACAATCCAGCGTATCAACCCCTCAGAGGCCTCTGATCCACAAAGGATGATTGGGTGCATGTTTGGCACGGGCAGCGGTCCTGAAGGCGCAGAGCCTCAGAGGCTGCTGCGGGTGTGTCATTGAGCACGTGGGGGTGCCGTGCGTGATGAGTTTATTCCAGCAGTATCGATCGCGAGCTTGCAACCAACAGGAATGCAGTGCTAGCGAGGATCAGGCGAACACCAATTAGTTGGCGCACCTCACGCAATGGTGAAGTGGCAGCCGTTTGTACTTTGTGGTACACTAGTTCCCTACCTACCGTACGGGGCGGATGATGACCAACGCGCTACGCGTTTTCAAGAGGGCAACGTTGACCAGACACACATTGTCTACGGCTACCGCCCATCGGACGCGCTGGCAGGCCGGAAGGGTTGTGACCTGCTTGTAACTCACAACAGCAACGTTGGTGGCGCTGATAGCGCTGCTGCTCCACTGGCCTCATCAGCCCTGCAAGCTGCAGCGGCAGATGCCATGCAGCAGCAGTGGCAGACAGGCTTCAGCTGCGGTTGCGCGGCACGTGCATGTGCCCCCTGGCTTTATTTGGCTTGGATGCGGATCTGGCGGCCGCGTTGACACTGTTACTGTCTACTGTAGCGGCTTGCCGAGCCAGCCGGAAGGTGAGCAGACGTGGTGGCTTCAGGGACCGACAACAGGCAGGGTAGGATTTAGGGATACCGGAGGGGAGTAGCAGGGCGTCGTGAGTGGTGCCTCGGCGGTGTACGGCAGGCTGTATGGGATTTGCCCATAGGGGCAGCAGCAGTCGGGCTCGCCGACCGTCTGGCACAGCGGGCAGCAGCGTGAGGGGTAGTAGGGATCTGAGCTCTCCGCACTGGGTATGGAGCCCTGAGGGCAGCATGTTCCGCTCGATGCGAACCACTGGCAGTGCTTCACCCCGTTGCCCTGCGAGCCGCCAGAGCAGGCCGCCTCCGTCTTGCAGTTGCAAGACAGGGCGCAGCTGTTTTGCGGGGTGCCAGCCGCCGCCCTCGCACACGGGAACGTGCTGACCAGCAGGATGACAACACCTGCAGCATACAGTATACAGTGTCAACCATGTCGAAGGCAATCCATGCGCATGGTTGTTGCTGATCGGCCAAGGGATGTCAAGGCAATCGATCAATCATAATAACACTGCAGCCAGCATGAAAATTATTAGTTTACGGGCAGGAGAGGAAGCAGGCCAATCAGCGCATGGGCACCCAGCCATGGTTTGCATACTTGTTGGCAGTGATCTGGGGGTGGGGATAGTGTGTGGATGCTCCAGTGAAGTGAATGGCCTCTGACTACTAGTGACAGGCTCTCCAACAAGCGAAGTGAAGCTGCCCTTTCAGTTGCAAAGTACAAGTGAACTACGGTCCACACCACGTGCAGGTAGGCGGTTGATGAGTGGGTCGACAAACGTTCACTCAGCCCAAGGGTGTGTGGGACCCCTTGTGTAAGGCCTGAGACTTCCCTTTAATGCATCCGCCCACAGGCAGGGTTGTCCACTCACCACGCTGCGCCTGCCCGCGTACCACTCGTACTACACGCACCCGTCAGAGGGATCACGACAGCCCGGAATCCACGAGCGTAGGCACGCAAAGCTGTCATGGCGATCCGGTGATCTCTCAAAAGACTGCTTGTCAAAGTACTCTCTGCAGTCCTGGGGGGCGCACGGGTGTAATGGTTGTCAGAAGCACAGCAGGCAGACCATCGGCGGTTGACATCCCAGTCAGACTCAGCACACCCAACGCTGGTCTATTCACACAGCTAGCCAGCGGTAAGGCAGCTCCAATTTTTTTATGCACTTACGCACAAGCTGCACAAGCGTGTGCACAGGCAGCACAGCCACAGCTGGCACAGCAGGTGGGCGGCCCGGCTTGTCACCTCGACCGAACAGCAATTATGCAGCCAAGCTTGCTGGCCAGAGCTAGCCACGCATCAGCAGCAGCAAGGTGTACACATACACGTGACGCACCACACCATACACACCTACAGCTCATCACTAGTAGTACACCCACGCCTCATCAGCGCTTACCACTCTCTCCACAGCGGTGTATCGGGAAGGAGAGGCACGCCCGGCAAGTGCGACGAAATACTTGATAGAGGGCAGCTGCAGATCTGCAACCTAGTATTAAAGCAGAGGGAAAAGACGAGCAATGACACACTCAGCTTTGACATAAATCATGCCGCCAGTCTGCGCACCACGCGTACTACAGTACGATCACCACGAATGTTAGAGACAGACGGTTAGGCAGACAGCAGTCAAGCAGGCGGTGCGTCATTATTGTCACCAGCAGGACGCTTCAGGCTGGCTTTCACAGACAGTGCATGATCCAACAGCTGTCTCACTGTGTGCGTGGTCTACACAGCCACTGCAACAATTCCTGCATATGTGATGTGTCAATACCCGCCTCACAGTCCACATGCATTCGTCGCCGCTGTGGATTACGCGGAGCGGGGATGCTCCGTGGGCATGCCGGACATGGGTGTGGACGGCATCCCTGCAGGCGCAGCCGCAACCGCCTGTTGCTTGTGCGGGGACAGTAAGGGTGGCCATGGCGTTGGTTGAGGTTGAGGGCGCCTGGTAAGTGACCAACGAGTCAGCCAGTGTGTGTTCAAGGCCCTGTTTGTTCATCACTTCAATCTAACACGCAGAGCAAAGTGCGGCCACCCACAGCAAACACCCACACCTCAGTAGACAGCACAAATCTTGCTCACGCTTGCTCACGCAGGATCTTGGTGCGCCAGGTCTTCACCTACAGACCTGTGCAGACCTCTAACTAACGCAGGCAACTACTGGTGAGCGATGAGCACACGCATGCATGCACGCCACCGCGCGGTGCTGGACGCCATGGTCACATCAGCCTACAGGATGACATGCAAGGCACGTCGGTGCGATATGTTTATTGCATCATGCATGCGGTCCTCAGATTGCCTGCCCGTGCACCTGCACGCGACACTGGCTCCTTGCTCCTGTGGTCGTGCACGGCTGTTGGTAGGTGTGGCGTGCTTGTGCGTCCGCTCCTGCGCTGGTGGGTGAATGTGGTCGATTGGGATATTGGTGCGTCCTTCTTCCGCCCTCGCCCTTGCGACACCCTGCTAACCCTATGTTACAGGCCGCTTGAACCCTACTGCCTGTGCGTGGCCATAACCGGCCCCTGCCTCCAGGCAGGTAGACCAAGCGCAACAAAAGTTTTGTCAACACAAATCAATTGACAGCGTAGCCAGAAAGCTTGCAACGGTGCAACCGTGCTTGTCATGCTCTTGTGTAGCGCTTCACCATGCACCTACACCCGCACACACGCGCGATGACGGCCTGTCAGGAACCGCAAGTCATCCACTGGCGGCAACGGACTGCTTCCACAACACAGACGCTGACTGACATGCAGTGCAGAGTCTTGTAGTACCATACCAATGCTGGCAACAGCTCATCAGAAGGCCGCTTGAATTGACTGGTCGACCCAAATTTGAATGCAAGGAACGCAGAGCTTAGGTGCATGGGCAACATCGCATTTCAACGGATCAACCCAGGAATCCGCCCATTGAAGTCCTCTGATCCCCCAAGGACGTTGGATGCTTATTCGGCACGGGCGGTTGTGCTAGGTGCATGCAGAGCCTCAAAAGCCTGCTGTGTGTCACTGAGCGCATGAGGGTGCCGCGCGCGTGTTTATTCCAGCAGTATCGACCTCAAGCTTGCAACCTATAGGAACGCAGGGCTAGGTCGGATGAGTCGCACAGGAAGTTGTTGGTGCACCTAACATCGTGGTGAAGTGGCAGCCGTTTGTAATGCATTCCTAGCAAGTCTGGCTGATGATTACCAGCATGCTACGCGTTATTAACGTGGCTTTGTTGTACCATGCAACCGTGATAAACGGCTACCGTCCATCAGGCGCGCTGGCAGGGTGGAAGGGTTGTATTCTGATGGACCTGCACGACAGGAACTTGGCGGCGCTACTGCTCCAGCGGCTGTATCAGTCCCGCAAGCTTCAGCAGCAGGCGTAATGCAGCTGTGCAGCTGCAGTCCGCCTTCAGCTGCGGTCGCGCAGCACGTGCATGTGGCCCCTGCTGGCTGAATTTGGCTTGGATGCCGGATCTGGCGGCCGCGTCAATATCACCGGTATCATCGTTCACTATAACAATCGACAAATCCGCGCCCTGGCTGATGCGGAAAGCATGGCCTAGCTTGCTTTGCAGACGGGAGTGTTAAGCCCTCCCTGAACCCATGATGCGTCAGACGATGCATGTGTGAATCATAATCAGGAAGTCATGAGTACGGACGGCGGCTTCAGGTGCAGCTTGCTGGGCCAGCCGGTAGGTGAGCAGACATAGTGCCTTCATCAAGGACCGCCGACAGCAGCTACGCTACCAGGTAGAATAGCAGCTGCAGTAGTTGTCACCACGATGAGGCAATCAGTAGGGTTGCAGCAGGGCGGCGAGGTTGAGTTGAATGGCGGGGGTGTTGGGATTTGTCCATCAGGGCAGCAGCAGTTTTGCTGGCCGGCCTGCTGGCACAGCGGGCAGCAGCGGGATGAGGGGAAGTCACGCTCTGAGCTCTCCGCACTGGGTATGGAGCCCTGAGGGCAGCATGTGCCGCTGTCTGGGAACCACTGGCAGCGCTTCACCCCGTTGCCCTGCTGGCTGGAGCCACCAGCGCAGGCCGCCTGTGTCTTGCAGTCGCAAGACCGGGCGCAACTGTTTTGCGGTGTGCCGGCCGCTGCCCACGCACACGGGAACGTGATGGCCAGCAGGATGACAACACCTGCTGCATGAGGTATACAGCATCCAGTGTTAGATGCAGCCAGTGTGCATAATTGCTGCGGCCGGCATGAACAGTGTTTTGCGGGCCTGAGACTTACTTAAAGCAAGTCCAGTCAGCACACAGCCATGGTCTGCATACTTGTTGGCAGTGGGCTGGTGGGGGAGTGGGGGAAAGCGCTTGCAAGTGCAAATAAAAGCCTCTAGCTCTATGTACTGAAGCTGAACTTCAATTGCAAGTGAACCACAGTTCATGTCACGTCAAATAACAAACTGTACTTGCCGGTGACAAATCGATTGATCACTCAGCCCAAGGGTACGTGGGACCCCTTGTGTACAGCGTAAGACTTCCCTTTAATGCATCGGCCCACAGGCAGGGGTGGCCTTCTCCACGCTGCGCCTGCTCAGCGTACCCGTGCCGCGTACCGCGTGTACTACATGCACGTACCTGCCAGCAGAATCACCACAGCCCGGAATGCACGAGCGTAGGCATGCAAAGCTGCCATTGTGATTGGAACCCTCTTGAATACCTGCTCGTCACGAACCTGGGTTGGTTCCGAAACACATGCACCGCTGTCAGCAGCCCATTAGCAGGCAGTCGGCGGTTGATATCCCAGTCAGACCCCGCACACCAACGACGGTCTCTTGGCACAGTTAGTGGTAAGGCATCAGGCAAGCCCAGTTATACGGCTGCCACCCTTTGCACAAGCACAGGCCGCACAGCAAGGCTGGCAAACAGGTACAACTGGCACAGCAGGTGGGCGGCCCGCCTTGTCAGCTGGTGCCTCCACCAAACAGCATATATCCAGCCAAGCTAGCTGGCCAAGGCACGCAGCAGCAGCTGCGCCAAACCATACACAGCACAGCTCATCACGGCTGCACTAGCAGTACACCCACAGCTACCGCAGCTCATGAGCGCTTACCCTGCTCTCCACACTGGTGTATTGGCAGGTGGGTAGAAAAGGCACGCCAGGCAAGTGCGATAGATTCACGGGGGGCAGCTAACAGACTCGCACTGCAGGTCTGCAACCTATCATAAAAGCACAGGGAATGACGAGCGAGCGAGCCTCGTGGAGATTCATGTATGACACGCTCAGCTTTGACATAATCATGCCGCCAGTCCGCGCACCACGCGTACCACAGTACGATCACCACCACTGATGTGGTAACCATTAGGGACAGATGTTTAAGCAGGCGTTATGAGCAGGGCATCTTCAGTCATATAAGCAGCGAGCTTTGTGCGCCAGGCTGGCTACCATGCACAGTGCGTGGGCCTATGGGGACAGGTACAGCTACCACTCCCATCCCCATCGACAAAGCTATCCCACCGCATGCGTGGGTCTTATAGCCACCGCAACAAGTCATGCGTATCAGCGCATATCAATACGTGCCTCACAGCCCATGTGCATTCGTCGCAGCTGTGAAATGCGAGACATGGGGATGCCAACCAACCATGGGCGTGGGCGGCATTGGTACTGCGTGCACGGCCACAGCCGTCTATTGCTTGTGCGGCCAGTAAGGGTGGGCATGGCGTTGTTGACATTGATCATACCAAATACATGGTCACACAAGTCCGCCAGTGCGTGTTCAAGGCCCTGCCCGTTCGCCGCTTGGAGCAATACAACGTGCAAGAGCAACGTATGCATGGCCACCCGCAGTAAACAACCCTCTCACAGTAGAAAGCACAAAATGTTCCAGCTTGCACACACATGCTCTTGGTGCGCCTACTCTTCACCAATGGACCCCTAAGGCAGGCAACTGCTGGCGAGCGATGAGCACACACACACACACACGCATGCATTGCATTGCACCGCGCAGTGCAAGCTGCCATCATGCACGCATGCCTACAGGATAGCATGCACGGTATGCCCGCTGCAAATTGTACACCACGTATTGCATGCGGTCCACTGCCCATGTACCTGTGCACAACAATGGTTGATAAATGGCACATTGGCGGTGCGTTGCTGTTGGCAGATGGTTGGTTGACTTACATCACTTGGCCTATCTGGCCATTCATGGATTGCATCAGTGCATATGAAGTTGTGTGGGGTGTGTGGTGGTGCGTGTGTGAGCG